>JAUTBT010066058.1:0-14220 GCA_032361225.1 Lepetodrilus schrolli
GTATGTTTAGTGCTGTGGTTTGTTTCATGGGAGTATTATAGCGTTTAGATATATTGACAAAGTTGTTAAAATAGTATATACTTAATAATATATATTTATCCAAAGGAGTATATGATGACTACAGCAAAACTATTTCAAAATGGTCAAAGTCAGGCAGTGCGTTTGCCTAAAGAGTTTAGATTTGACAACCTCAAAGAAGTCTTTATAAAGAAAATAAACGGCATGGTGGTACTCATACCAAAGTCAGACAAAAGTGTTTGGGGTAAGATGTACGACAATCTTGATGCATTTTCCGATGACTTCATGCAAACACGCACACAGCCGACCCAAGAGCGTGAGGACTTGTTTTGAAAAGACTCATGTTAGATACGAATATCTGCATCTATATCATCAAAAACAGACCTCAAAGTGTCAAAGAGAAGTTTGAGTCTTTTGAGATAGGTGAACTCTGTATCTCTAGCATCACTGTCTCCGAACTCATGTATGGTGCATACAAAAGCCAACATACGGCAAAAAACCTAACAGCACTAGAGCATTTCCTCATGCCATTTGACATCGTAGACTATGACTACAGTGCTGCCCTAGCCTATGGCAATATACGTGCAGACCTAGAGAAAAAAGGACAAGTCATTGGCAATATGGATATGCAAATAGCAGGTCATGCCTTATCACTTGATATGACTGTAGTTACCAATAATACAAAAGAGTTTGAGAGGGTTGTTGGGCTTGATTTGGATAATTGGGTTTAGTGGTTAAGCAAATACGTCTTACCCGTTCCTGCCGACCCCGTAATGAAGACATTTTTGCCTGATTTTAGTATGTTTAGTGCTGTGGTTTGTCTCATGGATGGTATTATAGCTTCAAAATAATATATATTATTCTAAATAAAAATAAATCACTACGTGAAAAGATATTTAATGGTTGTATAAAATTCACTATATTGCCCACCATTCATCTTAAGATAATCATTAGCAAACGTCTTTGCATCTTCTTCTGATATTTCCTCAAAAGTTATAGGATCAATAATAAATGACTCAATTGCTTTATTTCGTAAATCATTTAATTTATTAATATCAAGGTTTAAAGTCTCAATTGTCACACATGCATCAATATTTATTCCTTCTATTGTGCCATCTAGGTTATATATAAATTTACTTTCACAATCATTTTGTAAAGGATGTATGCTGATAGTATAACTAGCTTTGCTATTTCCACAATGTCTAGGCTCTCCTGAGGATAATTGTTTTTGACAAGAACAAAGTAAATTAGTATAATCCAAATCATTACAAGTTGGATTACATTGTGGATCTAAATGTTCAATATGAGAAGTATTACTTGTGATTTTACTTTCACAATAGCAACAAATATAACCTTGTTCCGAAAGTAAAGCATTTTTAAGATTAGATTTTACAGGGTTACGTAAAGCACCATATGTCCTAGTTCCACTAGTTTTCCAACTAGTAAAACTTATTGGTTCTGTACTTTTTGAAATAAATTTCACTTACCTAAACTCTCTTTTCTTTTAATAAGTACACTTGCTTTAACTAACTCAGGCTCTCTACCTTCAATTTCATTTTCTAATTTTTTCATTAGAGCTTTTGCTTCGAGTAATTTTTTCTCCTGAATTAACATATACAACTTATGCAATTCATCTTTAATATGCAAGGGTCTAGACTCAACACCTAAAATATCTTCAAGTTGTCTATCTGTACTTTTACCATAAGACTCGGTAGGTTTTTCTATAGATACATTATCTCTAGTAGGTTTTAATATAAAAATATGCTCAGCTTTTACATGGCTCAATACTTGTGGGGAATGAGTGGAAACAATAAATTGACAATTTGGAAACACCTCTGTTAATCTTGAGACGATAACCCTTTGCCATAAAGGGTGTAAATGCAAGTCTATTTCAGCTATTAGTACTATTCCATCACCTTCTAATGGGTTCTCCATACGAGGATTTGCCATAGAGAGTCTTCTTGCTATATCACCTATCATAGCTATCATGTTTTTTTCACCATCTGATAGTTGATCAAGCCTAATAGTTTCTCCATTTTTTTCTACTAACATATGAGGTGTTGGAATTCTTGTAACCCTTAGGTTTGAATACTCTGGAATGAATTTTTCTATGGTTTCCCTAACTATTTCTAATTCTTTACCTTGATTTAAAAGTACTTGTTCTAATCTTTGACTATCATTCGCAACAATCTTTTGAATTACTGCTATAAAATTATCTATATTGATATCCTGTGCAGGTTTTGAATGCTTAAAATGGTTTTCTATATTTTTTCTACCTCTAGAACTAAGTTTCCAAAACTTTAATTCTAAAAATAATAATAGAATATCCCAAATAAAATTTAAATGATTATTATCTTTAATTTTACTAGAGTTTATTTTAGTTAAAACTACTTGGATATCATGAAATTCTCTATTATCTAATCTCAAATACTCCTCATCTCTACCAATTAATCGGCTCATACTATGCAATAGATATTCTATAGAAGATATATCTTTATTACTATCCATACTCACAAAATGCAGAAAATCCATTAATTCAAATATTATATGTCTTGGATCATCTAATAAAAATTCTTTTTCTTGAAAGTGTTGAATAAAATTATTCCATTTTTTATCACTTTGATTATTATCAAGATAAGAAAGGGCATCCTTTAATTTTAAAAATATCCAAGCTCTATGTCTTCTCATCCATTTTTGTCTTGAAGTTGTATGCTCATTGATAATATCATCTTCTAGCCTGAACCATTCAAAAAAGGATTGAAAATTTGCTTTACTTCCTAATGCATTATCATACACATCTAATTGAGCTATATTTTCTCGTCCATATATATCTAAGCCAGAAATACCTTTAGCGATACGATTAATAGGATAGTAAGCAATCATAGGAAGACTATTATCATTTTGATATTTAACTTGATAAGAGTAAACCAACTCATTTAATTCATGAAGATATGGTTTTCTATCTGCAGGGAAACCTCGTTCAAATTCAATATTATTCCAACTATATTCTTTCCCTTCCTCTTTCATATTTAATAAAATAGAAGAAAATTTTGTATCATTTTTTATACTCTCATCAGGTATTTTCATACCTTTTGAATCCGTTTTTTGTATTCCTTCAACAAGCCAAGATAGTGAGATAGCAATAGCATCTAAAATAGTAGATTTACCAGCACCATTAACTCCAACAAATACATTAATATTTGGCAATAGTTCAATAGATCGTTTTTTAAACCCTCTAAAGTTTTCTAATTCTATTTTTTGTATTTGCACTATTATTTCCTATAGTATGAAATTATTTATATATTATTATATATCAAAACATCTTATTACCTATTGAAGTTAGAAACACACCCCACCTTCACACACCTCCATGCAAAACACAAACAAAAACCTACAAACTGTCCTACTCCTAATAGCCACGCTTGGCATTGTCCGTTTGTAGATGAAGTAATTTTAACTACTTATCAAAATCCTCAGCGTCACGACTCAGTACTTTTTTCAGCATAGAAAGCAAATGCTCAGCACTTCCATTGTCTGCTTTTTCTTGTAGATAATCATAGGTTTCGACAATCATAATAGCCATCTAAAATGAAATATTACGTGATATTTCAATATCTTGTTTAATCAAAATATTAACAATATTATTTAAAGATAATTTATTACCTTTTTCTTCAAGTTTTTTCATTAAAACTTCTCTAATATCTTTATCTAAATAGACAGGAATATCTAACTCTTCTATAGGACGATAAAATCGACCTTGTTCTGCATTTGTAAAGTCATATTCTTCTTTCATTTTGGATACCTTTCTTTATATACTTTTTCTTCTTTTTTTGTTGCTTTTCTGGCACTTATGATTCTGACAAATTCTTTGCCATTTTCATCTCTAAATGTATGGGCAACTAAAAGAATAGTCTGATTGAGTGACTTACCTAATAATACCCATCTCTCTTCTCGTTCTGAATGATTTTCATCGTATCTATTTAGAGCAAAAGGATCAGTAAAAACAAAAGATGCCTGCTCAAACGTTACACCATGTTTTTTGATATTGATATTCTCTTTATTTTTATCCCATTCAAATTTCATAATTACATTTGCCTAGTTTTTCTTTTAATTTAGTATATCACAAAGTAATTGAAAAGCAAATCACAGTATCATACCTCCATGACAAATCCACAAAACAAAAACCTACAAACTGCCCTACTCATGGTAGCCACACTTGGCATCATGTCTGGCATTACTATTGTCTCTTCTCTACCACTCATCAGCCATACCTTCTCAGACATCCCTAACATTGAGTTTCTCTCTAAGTTGATGTTGACTATTCCTGCTATTATCATCGCACTATTTTCACCCATCGCAGGGCATATCATAGACAAGTGGGGACGGCTGAAGCCTTTGTATGTAGGCATAGCACTTTTCATCGTCGGTGGGAGTTCTGGGTTTTATTTGCATGACTTTTATGTCATCTTGGTAGGGCGTGGGGTACTTGGGTTTGGAGTGGCACTCATCATGACTAGTTCTACAGCACTCATAGGTGACTACTTTAGCGAAGAGGTACGTCATAAGTTTATGTCTAAGCAAGGCATGGTCGTGGCTTTGGGAGGCATACTCTTCATCACAAGTGGAGGCTTACTTGCTCAAGTGCACTGGTCATACCCCTTTGCCATCTACTTAGTACCCATACTTATCGTGCCTTTTTTAGTAACATCACTCTACGAACCCGAAAAGCACAAACACACAGAAGACCTAGAAGTAGAGCCAAAACTCCTACCCGTCTACTTCACAGCTTTTTTTGTGATGGTACTCTTTTACATGTTACCCACTCAGTTTCCCTACCTCATCGTAAATGAGTTAGGAGGCAAAGCACAAACCGTTGGCTTCGTCATAGCCACTGCCATGACATTTAACGCTCTGACCGCCATGCAGTATGCTAAACTCAAAGCAAAGTTTTCCTACATTCAAATCTACGCTGCGACATTTACACTTTTCGCATTAGGCTTGTTCATCATCTCACAAGCTTCTAGCATAGCAGGGCTCTTCTTTGCCACAGCACCCATAGGTATGGGCTTTGGACTGCTATTTGTCAACACCAACGCATGGTTTCTCTCACTTGTACCTGCACATAAACGCGGTCGTGCCGCAGGTGTACTTACCTCTAGCTTTTTCCTGGGACAGTTTGCCTCACCTATATTCTTTGAACCTATAGTCTCTGCGTATGGTATACAAACACTGTTTTTTATAGTATCTCTGCTATCTTTAATGGTAGCTATCGTACTATTTAAATCCAGTAAAACAAAAAAAGGTCACCCATGAACATCTTAACACTCATCGTCGTGGTTGTAGGCATCTCACTCATACTTAACCTTATTTTAAAACGCTACGAAATTTCTTCTATCGTTGGCTACATATTTACAGGCTTTATTATTGTTACCTTTTTTGATTATGCACATATTGACGAGCATGTTTTAGCAGAATTAGCCGAGTTTGGTATTGTATTTCTTATGTTTACTATAGGACTTGAATTTTCTTTGTCACATTTAAAACGTATGAAAAAAGAAGTATTTGTCTTTGGTACGCTTCAAGTCATTTTAACGGGTACTCTCTTTACCTATATGAGTGCCGCGCTTTTCTCTTTAGACATTAAAAGTGCCATGATAATAGGTATGGCATTTTCACTTTCATCTACAGCCATTGTACTAACCACACTCAACGAAAATGGCGATATCCATCGTCCTTATGGACGCTATACACTGGGTATTTTACTTTTACAAGACATCGCCGTTATACCCATCTTACTTATGGTCTCTTTTCTAGCGGAACCTTCAGACTCTATTTCTAAAGTCATAATGGAGACTTTACTATCGGGTTTTGTTGTTATTACCATTTTGTTTGTTATGGGAAAGTATGCCGTTACAAAGTTTTTAAGCTTGGTGGTTGACAGTAAAAGAGAAGAGCTTTTTATACTCTCCATACTCCTCATAGTTCTCTCTGCTTCTCTTCTTGCACACACCTTTGGTTTTTCTTACTCTTTGGGTGCTTTCATAGCAGGTATGCTCATTGCTGAGAGTAAATACAAATACCAGATAGAAGCAGACCTCATACCTTTTAGAGACATACTCTTAGGTATATTTTTCATTACTGTTGGTTTACAAATACACTTAGATGTTGTTATCAATAATTTTTGGATTATCATAGTACTCACTGCCTCTATTTTACTCTTAAAAGCAGCGATTATCTTTGCTATTACTGTGTTCTATTCTTTCCCAAAAAGGGCTTTAAAAACAGCTCTTTCCTTAGCACAAGTTGGTGAGTTTTCTTTTGCCATCTTTGCTCTAGCAGGAAGCTATAATCTCATAGACAATGAAGTTATGCAAATCCTTCTCTCCATCGTTGTACTCTCCTTGCTTTTTACCTCTGTAGCCATCAAATATGTTAGACGTTTTACAAACCTCATATTTAAACAAGCCAGTGAAGTGATGCAAAACCCCATAGTCTCTTCACCCATCCAGCAGCATGTTTTAGTATGTGGGTACTCACTCTTAGGTCAACGTACGGTAGATGCATTAAGAGCTAAGGACATCAACTATGTTGCCATAGATAACGAAAGAAGTCTTGTTGAACTAGGACATAGCCGTGGAGAAAATGTATACTTTGGGAATGCAGCTTCAAGCATACTGCTCAATGCACTACACATTAAAAATGCCACAGCTGTCATCATTACCATAGAGAATGACGAGAAAATAAGACTCATCGTAGAAACGATACACAACATAGATGAAAAAATAGATATTATCCTCAGAGTTGAGAATGTAAGACAAACAGAAGAACTCTCAGATCTCCCCATAAAAAGCTATGTCAATCATAATGTGTCAACGGCAAAACTCTTAGTGGAAGAAGCACTAAAGTGTGAGATAAAATATTAGGAAGCGAGTAAAACTAGAGGTAATGCACCCCTATATATATCTCCACTTCATCTTCTGACTTATAGAGTTCAAAGTCTGTCTCATAAGCACGTCTTTCATCTATGCTAGGGTCTTCAAAGTATGCCCATACCTGTATCCAAGTATCTATAATGGCTTGAGGTAACTCTCCTGTAACTGGAAACCTAAGGTACTTCCCCTCTTCTAGCATGACAGAGGTCATCTCTTCTGTCATATCCATAACGTCTGCACCCACTAGTACATCATACGCACCTTGTGCATCTGACGCATAGCTATGGTACACACCATGCACAGTAGCACCCTCTTTAAGCGAAGGAAGCATCTCAGAAAAAAACTTACCCCATAAAGGTGCTATTTTTTGTGTATTTGGGTTCATCTCGTCTACATTTGTAGTGCGTACTTGTAAACCATATATGGTTTTAGCTGTGATGTCTACTTTTTGTATATTTGGCATTACTTATCCTTTAGATGCCACACCACATCAGAAGCAGTAAGTTTTCCCTTAAATCCACCCTCTATGTCTTCTCTAGTTAATAGCTCTAAAGAATAATGCTCATCATAGTGTCTCTTCACTTCATTTTCATCGACAGAGTATGGTGATCTGTCCATCAAAGACTGCTCATACTCAAAACAAAGCAAAAGTTGAGGCGCATGATTTGTGATGGCTCTTAGGTGATTAGTATATTCTACTCTAAGGTTAGTAGTTAAAGCTACCAAAGCAGCGCGGTCATAAATGGCGTCTATCTTCCCAAGCATCTTAGATGTCACCTTAAAAATGTCACCCACATAAATAGTAATGTTTTCAGCACTATAGACTATGAGTTCTCCAACCGTAGACACAGTAGGTTCAACATCAAGCTCATCGAACAACTCTATGATGGCTTGTTCACTAAGTTCTACACCTGCCACCTTATAGCCTTGCGCAAGTAACCACGATATATCTATAGTCTTGCCACAAAGCGGTACTAAAACCTTACTTCCTTTGTCTAAACATAAACTTGAAAAGTGCTTTACCATAAAAGGATTTGCCTCTACTTGATTAAATCCTAGCTCCCTGTTTTTCCAGCGTTCTAGCCATAAGTTATTTTCATTCATTTATCTACTACAGTACCTCTAGGAATTCTTTGGTCATAGTCTCAACATCCACAATATGTGCAAAGTCTTCCATCATCATATTACTCGCAATATCATCTCGTGCCATCAAAGCAGCCATAAATTTCTCTTGCTGTGCTTTACTTTCCCACTTTAAAATACAATAAATAAGCCCATCATCCTTACGTACAGAGTCACGAGAGATAAACCCATCTTGACCCTCTAGGTCTTTGTTTATCTTCTGAGATATTACTTTCCATTCTCCTAAAAGACTTTCATCATTTAGTCTTAAAGTGGTGATTACCATTATTTTACTCATTCGTTATCCTAGTTTTTTTAAATTTTAACATATTTTTACTCACCTTTAGTTCGTATCTTCTTTTCAGGTTGAGCCATGATGCCACCTGCTACTTCTACAGTCTTATGTGTAGTCACTTTGTATGGTGCTAAAGGATTCTTGTTCTTCTTTTTAATGGTTTGTGTTTGACATACTTTACTTGGTGCTATTATCTTTCCCATAAGTACAGGTTTTGGCTGTTTTGGTTCAGTACATGCTACCATGCCAAAAGCAAAACCAGCTGCCACTACTCTTTTAAATGTGACACATACATTTTCATTTGTAGTTACAAGTGCTGCATATTCAACCTCTGACATACTACTCACATCATGTACTTTTTCTTCACACTTGTCACAAAAAAAGCCACCCTCTACTTTTGTCATATCTTCTTGTTTCATAGGACAAACAAAAGAAAAGTCCTCTTTATCTAGTGTTAAATTAATTTTGTTCATTTCAATCCTTTATTTCATACTGCTATATAGTATCTAAATTATCAGGTGTTTACGCTCTTATACACAGTCACACCCCAGTTCTCATGAGAACTCTTCCACTCAAGAATCCACCCTTCTTGCACAAGCTCTTTACCCAAGAGCCAGTTCATCCCACCATGCCCTACAAGCACTACACTGTCATGTTTACTAGAGAGTTCTAGTAGTCTTTTTGCTGCCTCTTTAGCTTGTGCTTTTGAGGCTTTAAGAGAACTGTCTTTTTTTCCTAGTCCTACTAGGAGCATAAGTCTAAGTATGACAAGCCATCTCTTAGGTTTGAGCCTTATGTATGGAAGTTTTACTTCTGGGATGTCAGCTTCATTAAAAATACTATGTGACTCGTGTATTTCTACATCTAACACTTTAGCCGAGTCTATGGCACGTCTTAGTGTACTTGTCACGACTACATCTGCACTCTGTACGAGGTCTATGGTATTTTGTGGAGGTAAACTATCAGAACAGATAGCTGCTGTGTCGTAGTCACTTATCCACTTTTTCAGGGAGAGAGAGTCTATCTTCTTTGAGTCGTCACTGTCTACTTTTGCATGGCGTATAAGGATGATTTGTTTCACTTCATTTTACACTTCAAGAGCTTCATCTCGTACGCTTCCATCCCTAACATAAAACTCTCTTCTATCATCTCACGAAGCAAGGTTTCATCTACCTCGTCTACATTTTTAAAGTAAAGATGCCTAACTATCTTTCCTGTGCCTTGAAGTTGTGGGTACTGCTCTTGAAGCTTATGCCCTTTGCCAAAAGCCAGCACAAAAGTATCGCCTCTGTCTCTCATCATGACTATGACACCATACTCATCACTGTAGGAGGTCTGTTTTGCATTTTTAAGTTCTTTTATCTGTGGGTAGGAGCGTAAGATGTTACGTATCTTTTTAAAGATTTCTGCGTACTTACCCCTAGTGTCCAAGTCATACTGCATCAACTTAGAGCCTCTCATCAAATACTAATCATCATCCAGAGCATCAAACTCTGCTTTTCTCTCTAAAAACCATTGGTTCATAGTAGCTGGGTTTTGCATGATTTCTTTCATGTTTGTCATTGCTTTTAAGTGTGCTTCATCATTTGCTTGCATCATCTCCATACCATGTTGCATACTCTGTTCTGCTATCTCTCCAAATGTCTGAGCTTGAAACATGATGTCACATGCTCCTCCTAGTTGTTTACATGTCATTGTCTTCATGGTATTTCCTTTATGGTGTTTTGGTATAAAATAGTATATCTATTCTCAGCTTAGTATGCATATCTAGCCTAGTGTCTCTACCGCCCAGAAAATTCAGTAGGCTCTTCAAGTTCATAGATGGCATCTGTGATGCTCTCTACCCTACTTTTAAAAATATCTTGTGCATCTTTTAGCCCACGGTTATAGTGGTACACACCTATCTCTTTACCTATGAAGTCCAGTAAAAACTCTGCATCAAACTGTCCCATGTCGTAGTCTAGTTCTTGGTCGAAGTAGTGTTTTAGTTTGTGTACTAAAAGTTCTTTTTCTTCTTTGTTAAATGTTATGTCTGACATCTCTATCTCCTAATCTTCTTGTACATCAGGAAAGTTCTCCACCATCTCATCATAAGTCTTATGGGTACGTAGAGCATGGACTATGACGGCTAGTGGCTCAGACAAATTCTCAGACAAATCAAACTCATTGTCTTGTAACTCAAAAGCTAACTTCTCATAAGGAGGTGTAAACTGTGCATCTACCCCTTCTTTGTTTCCTCTCGCATCCACTCTGTACCAGCCATGTTCTTTGAGGTGTATGTAGTTGAGTCCGTGTAGGCAGTAGATGTCTTTTTTATACTCAGAACAAGACAAGCGTTGGTACGTAAAACCCGTAGGTATGCCATTGGCTCGTAGAAGTGCTGCTAGTAGCATAGCTTTTGCGTAACACCAACCTGTTTTATGTTTGAGTACTTCAGAGGCAGTGGATGTTGTGATGTTATCTTTGTGGTCTCCACTGTGGCGTATTTCGTCTCGTACATACTCGAAACACTTTTTAGCTATGGCTATGTCATCTGTAGCATCAATTGCTAGTTCATTTGCTAGCACTTGTATGTTTGCATCGTGGTAGTCTATGACACTTGTGGATTCTAGGTATTTTTTCATACGTTAATTATATCTTAGGATTATAAAAGGGGTAATAAAAAGTAGTGATGTATTAACCTAATGCCTCACGCTTCTTCTTGGTCAAAGACTTGTAAACCAACGCATACGAATGGTCTACAAATTCTTTCATACTCTCATCATCTACATCTGAATTTTCAAGCATTACAGTGTTCCAATGCTTTTTATTCATATAATACCCTCCACTCACTCCTTCATAGATGCTACGAAGTTCAAGTGCATAGATGGGGTCACATTTTACATTAAGCCGTAATGGTTGCTTCTCAAAAATCACAGCAAACATCTTTTCTGCTATACGATACACACGTACATTTTCATCAAAGGGGTAGTCGTATGTTGCACCTTTTTTTGATAGTATGTATGTGTCTAGTTGTTTAAAAGTCATGGTCTCTTACATTATCCATTCATAGGCGAACAAATACAAATAAGTGTACCCTCTACAGAACGTACATAACTCACGGTTTGTCCCCATGGTTTTTCTGTGGGTTTGGCTATGAGTTCTGCCCCTGCTTTTACAGCTTTGTTTGTAGAGGCTTCTACGTCATCATCTACAAAAACAATCTCAAGTCCTACAGGATTATCTTCACGGCTAATCTTTTGGTACTTACCTTTGAGATTCATATCGCCTAAATCATGTGCCGCAAAACCTATCGTTGTTTCTCCAGATTTTAGTTCTGCATAGTCAACTTTATTGTACTCTTCATAGACCATACCACGCTCAAGTCCAAATGCTTTTTCATAAAAAGCCAGTGTACTAAGTACATCTTCAACATATACGATTACATATCCAAATTTCATTTTTTATCCTTTAAATTTTGATACGTAAATTATAACCAATGTGCTTTTGTTATGTATTGTACAAAATAGACATAAGTTTAGAACTAGGCGTAAGTCCTGTAAGTTTTTTAAAATCTCTATTAAAATGGGCTTGGTCAAAATAACCTTTGTCCAATACTTTTTGCGTTAAATCTTCCAACCCCTCCCCTCTCAATACACTGTGTATGTGATGAAAACGTATGATTTTAGAAAACTTTTTTACCGACACACCCAAATACTTGATAAACAATCTTTGCAATTTTTTTTGGTTAATTTCTAATGCAACAGCACAATCAGAAACCGAAGTATTGCCATGAGATGCATGTATTAAGTCCAAAGTATTTAAGAGATGCTCATTTATACATTTATCTGAAAAAAGTATTTCAAAATACTTATTGAGTGATGCGTAAGGGTTTTGGGCTGTTTCGATTATTGCTCTTATATCATCTTCTAAGGATTTGTCCAGTCCAACTAATGGCACACTTTTGTCATTAAATTTTGAAACATCTTTACCCCATAAAAGAGCTAGTGCATACGGTTGAAAGCGTATACCAAAAAATCTATCTTCAGAAGCGATGCTAATGACACGTGCCGACTCCATAAGTCCTGACAAAAATATGTCACCATTGAGCCAAATAATATCCATAGACCCATCAGGGACAATGGGCATTTCAACATCTTCATCGGTAGGATTGTATGCCGTCCAATAGAGCTTAATGTATTTCTCTAGTTCTTTTGAGGGTGCTTCATATGAAGCTATTATTTTTTGTAACATATTGTGCCTATAAATATTTTTTATAAAACCATACCTCTCTATGGTTTTCCATCCCTACATTATATCTGATATAAGCTAACTATAGTTTTCTTAAAACCATATTATTGACATTTTAGTATCAAAAACCTACTATTTTATGATATAATAGTATTATATTACTATTGGAGTTTTACCATGTTAGAGACATTTTTACAACTAAGACAAAACTATATTCTCAACTATCAACAAGAGTATGTTCGATATTTTCTAAAAACGCATGATTTATCTAACCGTTTTTCCATCATCTCAGGGCAACGAGGAGTTGGAAAGACGACTGCGATTATTCAATATCTTCAAACACAATACCCCGACCTTTACACAACCAAAGCCCTCTACATACAAGCAGACCACTTTTTACTAGGCAATCGTTCTCTCTATGAGATAGCTGATGAGTTTATTAAGATGGGTGGGGAGCTACTCTGCATTGATGAGATTCACAAGTATGCCAATTGGTCGCAAGAGTTAAAGAGTATTAACGATACCTTTAGAGAGTTAAAGCTTTTGGTTTCAGGAAGTTCAGCTTTAGAGATACACAAAGGCTCTTACGACCTAAGCCGAAGAGCTTTAGTCTATAGCATGAAAGGAATGAGCTTTCGTGAGTTTCTTGAAATTCATCTAGGGATAGAGTTACCAAGTATTACATTAGATACTCTACTTAAAGAACATCAACCCTTTTCACAAGAGATAGTTGATAGATTGGCAACCAAAAAAGAGAAAATCTTACCTCTTTTTAATGAGTATTTAAAAGTGGGTTACTACCCTTACTATTTTGAGTACAACAATCAAGAGCAGTTCTATTTGGCATTGGAGCAGAATATTCATACAACCATAGAGAGCGATTTATTGGCTATCTACCCCTCATTAACAGGAGTGAGTATTAGAAAGTTGAAATCTCTACTTAAAGTCATTTCAGAGTCTGTGCCGTTTATTCCTGATATGAAAAAGCTTAAAAGTATCATCGGTGTGGGCGATGAGAGAACCTTAAAAAATTATCTAAAATACCTTGAAGACGCAGGACTCATAAAGATGTTAATGAAACACCCAAAAGGTCTTAAAAGCATTGAAAAACCTGAAAAGATATATCTTGACAATAGTAATTTACTCTTTACCTCAAAAGCAAATATCGGTACAATTCGTGAAACCTTTTTTATGAATCAAGTAAGCAAAGAGCATCAACTCATAGCCCCTAAAAATGGAGATTTTTTAGTAGATGAAAAATATATTTTTGAAATTGGTGGGAAAAATAAATCGTTTAAGCAGATAAAAGACTTAGATAATAGTTTTGTAGTAGCAGATGATATTGAAATTGGATTTAGCAATAAAATCCCACTTTGGTTGTTTGGGTTTTTGTATTAATGTATCTTAAGAGGAATCAAATCATTACTGCAAGCAACAAAAGTAAATAAAAGTCAAAATTTGCAATAAAATGTCATTTTATGATATACTTAGTGTACTTTAATATAAAAGGAAAACGCCAGTTCCCAAAGCAACTACAACTTCCAATGTAATAGTTACCCCAGCACCAATATCGGTAAGTACACCTTCCCCTACATCTCAACCAATGCAATCACAAGCTAGCAT
>JAUTBT010066069.1:0-14219 GCA_032361225.1 Lepetodrilus schrolli
AGCAAGGACTGGTCGGCTCGGAGTCAGTATACTGTGTCTGAGTGGGGTATTCATGTTCTATCTGTGGCATGATATACTAGTGAGCTAGCACTATAACAACAAAAACTGGTGGAAATCCAGACTAGTAGTACAAGCACTACATATGCATGCAAGCCATGATGTAAGTGAAAAAAATCTTGAAAGTGGCTTTAAACCCCAAATCAACCAACAACCTTTACTAGGAGAACCAAATGAGCTACTTGCTATCACATTTGATACATTTACTGGTTTCAAAAAGTTGTGATAAGATCACCACCATGAATAATGCTGACATTTCAATGGTAATAATACTGACATTTCAATGGTAATATTACTGACATTTCAATGGTAATATTATTTCAATGGTAATATTACTGACATTTCAATGGTAATATTACTGACATTTCAATGGTAATCAAAACACACTAGAAAACTGTAATCCAGTGAACATGGTGAAAGCGCAACATTTTCAATCTCCAATATTAAATAAGTTGGAAGTAATAATCCTAAAACATTACCAAAGGACTCTGAGGTTAACATTTACCAGGTTGTATAGTCAGTTATATTGAACACTTCCTTTGGTGTGTGGGAAGATGTGAAATTGCCTAATTTACTACAGTGCCATATTGACCTTTGAAGACATCCTATTTTGTAGCAGTAGATGTGGTCTGGGGAATCACCGCACACAATGGTCAGATGATGTAGTCTATAATCTTGATTCAAATTGATTTACACAGTTGGTGTGTGATCTTAATCTCTACCAATTACTTCCTTGTTTTAGAGGGATAGTTTGTTCACGGTTGCCTACAATACAAGATAAGTCCATGTCAGAGCGGTGTGGATTAGGCCTTTAACCCTGTCCCAGCTCTCAGACACCGTGGCAGCAGAGCCAGTACTGGAAACATTGGCTGTGGCTTGAAACATTGGCTGTGGCTAGAAACATTGGCTGTGTCTGAAAACATTGGCTGTGGCTAGAAACATTGGCTGTGTCTGAAAACATTGGCTGTGGCTAGAAATATTGGCTGTGTCTAGAAACATTGGCTGTGGCTGGAAACATTGGCTGTGGCTGGAAACATTGGCTGTGGCTGGAAACAATTGGGTATGGCTGGAACCATTGGCAGGAACCATTGGCTGTGGCTTGAAACATTGATGGAAGCCATGGCTGGAAACGGACACTGGCTGTTAATTCCTGGAGACACTGCCTGGAGACATTGGCTGGAAATATTGGCTGGAGACATTGACTGGAGACACTGTCTGGAGACATTGGCTGGAAATATTGGCTGTAGACATTGACTGGAAATGTTGGCTGGAAACATTGGCTGGAGTATTGGTTGGAGACACTACCTGAAGACATTGGCTGGAAATGTTGGCTGGATGCGCTGCCTGGATACGCTGTCTGGAAATATTGGCTGGATACGCTGCCTGGAAGCATTAGCTGGAAATGTTGGCTGGAGACTGTTTGGAAACATTGGTGGAAGCCATGGATAGAAGCAGACAATGGCTGTTAATTCCTGGAAACATTGGATGGAAACATTAAAGTAAAACTATTGGTTGGATACATTGGCTGGAAACACTGGCACTGACTGCCACTGATCCCGGTCCTCATGGAATCCTATGTTCAGATACTTAGTCTAAGTTTACCCCGGGATGGAATCTAATTTGCTGTAATGGTATCACCAGTCCCTAGTGTCTGTCCCCACGTGAGCTGGTCCACAACTATTCTCACAGCAGTGGTTAGAAAATTGGGATGAGAGTTGTGTTTTGGATCCTGTTACAAAATGTCACTCAAACATCCAACGGAGGCTAGTTGTCATTGGCACCATGAAATATTTTTAGGCTGTTAGTAAGCAAGATGAAATCAAGTTTGGCCTTCCAGTGAAATAAAACTTTGACTATCAAAATGTAGTTATATGTTTAATCCATTTATTTTTTTATCCAGATTGATGATGATTATGATTATCCTTGGTTTGTCAGCTATCAGTGTTTTACCACGTCACACAGTTGTCTCAGTTTATCCTCCCACTATAAACAAATTGCCAAATGCCATTGCTGATACAATGTTGAAAACTGCTAAAGCCAATCTCGGACACACTTGGGATAGATCTCAATGTTATGACCCTGTATAAACTATTTATATAATTGTTATGAGTGTGTGTATATATAACATATATTTAGTGTCAAATTTGCATTGGCTGTAATAATTCTGTTAGATACATACTAAAGTTGGTCAATGGTCTAGGCTTTCCAGTGGTTGTGCATGTCTAGATTGTAGATTAATGATGATTGTATCGATTGTTCAAGGACTGTAAATAAAGGCTATACCTGGAAGTGTAGCTAGTTTGTTATGTGCAGTATATCTTGTGAATGATGCAAATCACCGATCATATTATCATAGTCCATTGTCTTAATCCTTTAAGAATCAGTAGGTCATAGGTCAGAGTCCAGTGGGTGATCTACCATGTCAACTATTAGATTATTTAATTGATATTGAAATAACAAGATTAAGGACAAACATATGCTAATGCTGAAGGCAAGCAAGTGGCGAGAGATTGAATATATGGAAATAGCAATGTTCAGTATACCCCCAGTGGATCAGAATCAAATCAGGAAGTTTTTATGACATACAACATGGAAGCATCCATTTCTTTAGATTCCCTCCTTCCCAATCTATCTACATCTAGCACTACTGATCCTTTTTGTGCATATTGATTCATCACACCCACCCCCATTTTTCCTGATCCAACGCCATCTATCTGCTACCACGTCTCTCTATATATATCTGATATATATCACAGAACATTAATCAGACAACAGTTGGAGTAATCTTGTCCTGGCTCCTGGTACGTCATCATCAATCCTAACTGAGAATTGATCCTCTGCCCTCGTCAAAGGTGTACATTGCACTAGGCGCTGTCCTGGTATGTCAAGAAGGAAGGAGATGGAATGACTTCTGCTTATTTCACAGCATGATGTCCTTGTGCCACTGTCTGGAACTCCCAAAGCATCTGAAGAAAGTGGAATAGCCATGCTTCAAGGGAAACAAGAATAATGAAAGCGCAATGAGACATCGTAATGCTGGTATTGATCTTCACTCTGGGCTTTTATTTGCTTCTTCGTGAACCAGACCGGGCGTCACGTTTCATCACTTTAATTTGCAAATTCAGCAGTTTCAGATATGAATGTGTCCTAAGCTGCAACATATAAGAATTTACAAGCTTCTCCCTGAATTGTCCTTTAATGTTTCCTTAATCAATCGATTGTCTCAGCTCATTTGGTTCTTGCTGAACTACGATAGAACAAGTAGTAGCGTCAAGTTATGCTGAGCAGCAGATAAGCAAAGAGAATTTGTGATGATTGGATTGAATTCTTGATTGGCATTTTTTATATCAATCTTGGCTTGCTTTCTAGAGCAACTGATGTTTCTTCTTTCAGCTCTGACCTGGAATGAAATCACAAACATTAAAGAATGAAAAACTTTGTCCTGGACATCATGATGAAAATTTATTTTCGTTGGTAATGATACATTACAGATTAAATAGCACAATGACTATAGATTTTTCTATAGACTTTTCTATTTACGGTTGTTAGTTTTTAATATGGTGCTTTGTCAATGCTATGTTACCTGCAGTTCAAATCCACAAACAATACTTGCAGTCTAAGATAACTCTAACAACTTGTTATTGGATTCTTTGATGTTGAAAGATTTATGTCATATTTCCATGTGTCTATTGAAGCATTTGATTGGTTTATACATAGTTTATTCATCAGAAAAGGACTGGAATTTGTGAGAAGAAGGTTTATTCACCAGAAAACTTAATAAATCCGCTGTATGATTGCCATATTTGATGTATTAAGCACCCACCTCTACTAGCATTATTTACATATATTCCAATTTCCATACAACATATCCCTTCAGAAGGAAGAGAGAAGACATGGCTAAAGATTTTAATTGAAAAAGTATAATATTACCACTGCAAATTTCCTTGTGATATAATTCTTGCCATGTTGGTTATCATCGTGAATGAGTGAAAGATTCCTACTGTGACGTAGATCAGTGACTCGCCTACTCCCATGTTGGTTGCCAAACATGACATTTGACTGCCATGCTTTGATTTTTAAAAGTTTAGTTTTTTAAATTGGGGTTTAGAGTCGGTTTCAAGATTATTTCACTTATATCACAGCTTTTCAGATTAGAGCAGGAAGAAACCCGCAACATCATAGCGCTGAATGTTGCAGTAAACCTGTAAGCATCGGCTGGTACTGACAAGACCAAGGACAATAACTGCATTGCCACTCTACAGACATCGCATCCTATCAATATCACGTCAGAAAGGTAACTTTCACGAACATTGATGCCGGGGCCCCGGGGTGGGATTTGAACCTGGCACCTTTGGCTCCGAAGTCCAACTGTTCTACCACTGCGCTACCACTCGCCCCACTTATCTATTTCAGATTTACTTTTAATGAAAACTTGATGAAATGTAGAGAAAATTGTGGCACAAGGTCCGCTCAGGTTAAAGTGAAGCACAGTTGAACTCAGCTGGTGTGTGGATGGGTGACCGAGAACTTGAGAGTATCTAGGATTCGTTCCTGCCCCACACTGAATCACAGGCTGAAAAACCTGTGGTGTCAGCTTAGGCGAGTGGCGTAGTTCGAAAATGCCTCTGTTCACCCAGCAGAGAATGTGTACCCAGCAGGATGAGATGATGGACATGTGAATGATAACCTTGTAGCGCCTTGAACGGCAGTTTGGGTTGCATACTCCCCAGGGAGTTGAGAAGAAATTGAAGGCACACAGATCCATTTACCGGGGTAATAATGTGGCGCTATGAGCCACTTTCAAGCGTGGAGTTGGCACAACATAAATATTCACATTATTATTATTATCTACTTTGGATTTAATTCTAATGGAAATCTAATGAAAATATCATATATTTTAAATTTCATATTATTGAAAATACCATTTATCTACTCTGGATTATGGAAAGCTAAAGAAAATGCTACCATCCATATTTATCTAATTTGAATTTCATCTTATTGAAAATTTAATGAAAATGTCTCGAAAATTGTATCATCCACATTTATCTACTGTCTACTTAAAATTTAATGAAAATGTAACTAAGACCTGACTCACCCCCATGGAATGTAACTAAGACCTGACTCACCCCCATGGAATGTAACTAAGACCTGACTCACCCCCATGGAATAGTCAGGAACCTTGTCCGGAGCACAGGGCATGACAGCGTGGTGGTCATTGGCGTCTCCCAGACACAGCCACTCCAGACGGATGCTGTGAATTAAACAAATTTGAAAAGACGTCACTCCTAGTTTTGTGTTGTAAGATGGTCCTACTGGCCTTGGCTACCCCCTTGGCTCAGTCGGTAGAGCGCTAGACTCAGCAACTCAGGTTTGAATCCCAGGATCGGCACAGTCTTCAGTTACATATGGATTTGGCTTTGAATCCTGAGCATTGCCGAACAAAAAAACTGTCACATCAAACATGTAACTTCTGCAAACATTGATATGCTGGATACCTGGGTTGGGTTGGAACATGCTCGTCCGACTTACCAGAATCTGACATTAGGCAGATGCAAGAGTCTGATGTCGTCGTACTTGGAGGCCGTGCGTGTGTACACGTCCAAGTTGCCTTTCAGGACCCATTTGGCTGCAAAGCAGACAAATAAGTAATTATTTATGCCTAAAAAGTACAATTATTATTATTGAAATATACAACCAATATGTGGCAGTTACAGCCTTTACTGATAACACTCTAAATGTATTTATTAATTATTAGTGTTTTGCCATAGAGATGCTATTTCATTCATATCTCAGATTGTCAGTATACAGCAGGAAGAAACCTGCATCACCTGT
Source organism: Lepetodrilus schrolli (assembly GCA_032361225.1). Lineage (NCBI taxonomy): Eukaryota > Metazoa > Mollusca > Gastropoda > Lepetellida > Lepetodrilidae > Lepetodrilus > Lepetodrilus schrolli. The sequence continues at coordinate 5,890 of JAUTBT010066069.1, forward strand.
AGCACATAGTGTTGCAGCAAACCTGCAAGTACTGGCTTGTACTGATGAACCAGCAATGATAGCTAATATAGGTTTAGATTGTGACCTACCACACTGAAAAATCTTACAAATCCATATCCACTGTCAAATAACCATTACAACCAGTTTGTTGACAACCCACCAACACCCTCCATCCAACCCTCTCCACCCTTCAATCATTGCATATGGGTTAAATATTCCCACTGCGATGAAAAACACTAATTCAATATAAAAAAAAACACCTCCACCCCTCAGAATATCAAATAAACCCTTCCACTCACCGTTGGTCCAATCCACAATAACCTTGGTCCAGGTCCAGTCCATCAGCTCGGTGGTGTTGTAGGGGTCGAAGGAGGCGTGGTACTGCCAGCTCATCTTCTGTATGGACATGGTGAGGCGGCCGTGCAGCAGCAGACGGATCTTGTCCCAGAACGGCAGCGCGGCACTCGGGTCCATCGACGGCTTGTTGATGAGGTCCATGGACAGGTTGAAGAGTGCCACGGCCGGCTCCCAGCACACGCCGTACGCCATCGTATACGACGTCGTATCTGTGGGGTGCGGGACAAAACATCGATAGGGTTTGTTTGCGGCGGTCAGAATCATGAGAACTGACAAGAGATTAGTGAACAATGTTGCGTCAATGCAACACAGAGAAAGAATGACCTCAGAATTGCACACACACAAAAGATAAGAATACGAATTTAAATTCATAAAATTTCTGTTTATCTAAACAAGGGTTAAAATTATTAATAGAATGTTAGCATATTGCAAAAAGAAATAAAATATTATTTTTTTAAAGTTCACAGTATCTATACAGTGTAGAAAAACATTAATCAAAAATACTCATAACAATTGCCTGGAAAGGTCATGAGCATGAGCTCTGGCTGAAGTGTGATGACATAATGTTGATGTTTACAATTCTAAAACATAGAAAATCCAATCTTCATTGTAAAATCTGCTTGAACCTTATATTATTTGTCTCTTAGAACGATGCATGGCAACAGACAATTGTGATTTCAGTGGAAAACAGCCCAGGGTGTGGGAGCCCATTGCAAATAAATCGACCCCTGGACAAATAAATCTGCGGAAAATTGCCATGTCTGTAGAATCACACAGATTGTTCTGACAAACTAGCAGATGCTGTTATCTCTGATAATGTCCTCACAGAAGAGTGACATCACAGAAGACTTGCGGATAGAAAGTCTACTGACCACAGCTGAGATCGTAGAAGAACTTGAGTGGTGGGAGGCTCCTCTGTACCGTCATGTCTCCCCATGGCTGGTCTACCTCCACAACACAGGAACGCTTGGCTGAAAACAAGTAGTAAGTACATGTAAGTAAGTAACTCATTTGTATTGCTCCAAAATTCAACAAAATGAATGACTTCTTTGACCTTCCTTTGGAAATTAATACGAGATGTCTATAGGTTGTCCTCCCCCAACATCACCAGTCATTTAATCTCCAAACAGCCAATCTATCTCCAAACAGCTAATCTCCAAGTATCTAATGTTTTTTTGTTTTTGTTTTTTAATTGGGGTTTAGAGCTGCTGTCAAGATTATTTCACTTATATCACAGCTTGTCAGTTTATGCAGGAGGAAACCCACAACATTCATAGCGCTGAATGTTGCAGTAAACCTGCGAGCACTTACTGGTACTGAAAGACCAAGGATCAGTATATAATTTCCAAACAAAAAATTAATCTCCAAACATCTCCAAACATAAATAATCGATCTCCTAACAACCAACGAATATCCTAATAACTCATTAATCTTCAAAAAGCCAATGAATCTCCAAACAGCCAATGAATCTCCAAACAACCAATAAATCTCCAAACTGATTAATCTTCAAACAGCCAATGAATCTCCAAACAACCAATTGATCTTAAAACAACCGATTAATCTTCTTACAGCCAATCAACCTCCCAACAGCCAATCAATATCCAAACAGACAATCAATATCCAAACAGCCAATCAATCTCACCTCGCCTGCTGCCCTCCAGCTCGGCGCCAATGAAGATTCCCCACAGGTTGAGGTCGTCGATGTCCAGCATTGGCTGTGTGTAGTCTCGCAGTCTCACCACCCAGGAGCGGATGCTGAGGTTGACATTGCGACACCACAACGTGGAGAACTCCAGACCGTCGTCGGGGTAGGAACTGAAACAAACAAAGATTAAAATTACCCAATAAACATTCCAAATAATACCCACTTGATGCATACTTTTATTCATGAAATTATCTGTCATAAAATCTTAAATATATAATGATCATTGTGTATGATTAAAACAAAAAATTGCTTTTGTATTCTGCTGTAACTAATGCAAACTAGTCATCCAAATAATTTCCAAATAAATCTGATGAGAAAATCATCACAACATTGACCACAACCAACTGAGTATTTGCTGTATTCTGACCTATCAGGATCCACTTTCTTCATCATCTTGACCACATTGTCCTTCCCGTGGTAGGACAGGTCTGCCAGTGCCGTGAGCTCGATGTCCTCGAATGTCCACGTGAACAGCTTGGTCCTGATGGGTGTGTTGACGTACTGCTGCTGAGACCGCTGTATGTAGACCTCACCGCTCCTCTTGGCCAGAGACAAGTACAGCTCCTCCTGTTTGTTCACTGCCAACCAACAATACATCCTCTAAAACCATGATGATATGCCTTTAAATATGCACTACTGGCCATGTGGATGGAGATGATACTCAGGTGGATGAATGGAGATGCTATCCACGTGGATGAACAGAGATGCTATTCAGGTGGATGAATGGAGATGCTACTCATGTGGATGAACATAGATGCTATTCACGTGGATGAACAGAGATGCTACTCACGTGGATGAACAGAGATGCTACACACGTGGATGAACAGAGATGCTACCCACGTGGATGAATGGAGATGCTATTCACATGGATGAACAGAGATGCTACTCACGTGGATGAACAGAGGTGCTACACACGTGGATGAACAGAGATGCTACCCACGTGGATGAATGGAGATGCTATTCACGTGGATGAATGGAGATGCTATTCATGTGGATGAACAGAGATGCTATTCACGTGGATGAACAGAGATGCTACTCACGTGGATGAACAGAGATGCTACCCACGTGGATGAACAGAGATGCTACTCACGTGGATGAATGGAGATGCTATTCACGTGGATGAACATAGATGCTACTCACATGGATGAACAGAGATGCTACTCATGTGGATGAACAGAGGTGCTACCCACGTGGATGAATGGAGATGCTACTCACGTGGATGAACAGAGATGCTATTCACGTGGATGAACAGAGATGCTACTCACGTGGATGAACAGAGGTGCTATTCACGTGGATGAACGGAAATGCTACTCACATGGAATTCGTCTTCGTCTCTTGAGCTCCAGGATTTTCTTCACCATCAGCCCATGTCGGGTCTCGTTCTGCTCTCCTTCATCTTTCAACAGCTGGAAAACATAGAATCCCATTCAATGGCCATGTACGATTGTGCATATCGATACTATACCTCTCTGCTATGTGATACCTGTTGGACATCCCACCTTTTTATCTGTTGGAGGTGTGACATTGATTGGTCGATGCTACTATTGGTACTATTTTGTACCTAAATTGTATTTAGTGATACTGATTATTGTAAAACACTTATATTTTGTCCGCAAAATATATGTTTTACAGTATATGAATTAGTGCTTTATGTCACAGCAGGAATGAATGAACTATAATTATGATTCAAAACATGAAACTATACAAAGGTAAACTTATTGTAATCATACATCGTGGTGACTAATGTCGTATAACAATAGAAAATATACAAATAGAAACATACCTCGTAATTGTCCCCGATTTTAACTTCAAATGGATCGTCACTAAGCTGCACACTGAAATACTGAAAAGGAACAAGCAAATTGAAGAACATTCCAACACATACTACGAGTGAAAAAAATATATATAAACATCCTAAGAGTGATTAAGAGTTGGGTTTTTTACATGGTATTTCAGTGATACTGTGTTGGTTTGTTTATAGAGGGAGATAATCTGATACTGTGAGTTCCTGTATGAAGTCATGCACCACATCTGGCATGGAAGAAATAAGGGAGGCAACTGTAGAATATTCGTTTTGAACATGTTATTTTGGGGGCAGACCACAGTTTCTCATTATCAATAGTGACCAAGTAGTTCCTCTTAAAAAGTCACTCTTGCACATGTTCCATTGTCTGTGCCCTAGTGTCTTTGCATTTAATGTACATATGATATGTAATATGAATGGAGTTTTGTTCCAAATGACATGGGTTCCATGAAGTTTAATTGCAATCTAAATTTATATCACTACTCTCTCCACTCAGAAGTAGTAGGCATCATTCGATGTGGGGTGGTTAGGTCACTTCCTGCTACATTCCAGCCATGAGAGTTCTTGTTGATACACAGTGCCTGTTTTTGATCGCATTTTGCCAATCCCTGACATGATGTACATGCCTTTTTTATCTGTTTATATGCATCAGGGAGCTCTTCTGTACAAAGGGATATAAGCCTATTACAGATTGATACATAAGTCTTCCATCAGCAGACACTAAGAAGTAATGATAAATGATAAGGGAAAAAAACTGTGGTATGCCCCCTTTTCCCAACTTGAATGCAGTCAGAGACAAATGACCTTTGACATCTTACCTTGACCTTGATCTGGAGGTCGGGAGGGAGGCGACTGTCCACGGTGAATTCTTTCTTCTTGATGTGGTGGACGAGCTTCACCCACTTCACAAAGTTGATGATCTATGTACGAAATTAGACGTTCTGAAGCAACTGTAATGGGGCCATGTCGTTCCAAACCCATTCAACATGACCAATAGTTTATTCATTTGTAGTTTTTCATTGGGGTTTAGAGCCGCTTTCAAGATTCTTTCACTTATATCACGGCTTGTCAGTTTAGGTCAGGAGTAAACCCGTAACATCCGTAGTGTTGAATGTTGCAATAAACCTACAAACAAGTCGGAGACCTGCTGGATATATATTACAAACGTCTACGTTCCATAGCCTAGAAGGCCATTGATGACTAGCTTTCTTGATTTATCGATATTTAATAGTGCTTTATAATAACCTTTTAGCACCTTGAATGGCAGCTTGGGTTGTATTCTCCCAAGAATGAAAATGAGAGCACACTGATCGACGTACAGGGGTAATAATGTAGCACTATGAGCAGACATTCGAGTGTGGATTGTAAATACTGCATATTTACTATATGATAATCAGTAATGATATCTTAACGCTACTTACCTCTTCAAAACAGGCAGAAAACTTGTACTTGTATGGGAACACAATCTCAAAACTGTTAAATGATACACTCCTGCAAATACAAACCGTATTCGTTAAAATACAATATCCAATACATAACAACCTAATTAAATATCATTTACATGTGACTGATTTTAAAGTGATAAAATACATTTTGTTAATCAGTGTTTACCATAGTTAAACTTCTCTTAGCTGGAAGGAATTGGAGATGCCATAAAAAAAAAAAAACAGTGATAATGACCAAATGAAGAGATATTATTGCACCCAAACAAAATATGATCAGGCCCCGTGATTACAAAACTTTCCGAGTACAATTTCATGCCCAAGCTCAAATTCTACATGGGGATTTGTGAACAAAACTTTGAGTTGAGAATGAAATTGTACTCAAAAGGTTTCATAATTTTGGTGCTTGATTTTTAATATAACAGATGGCCGTACGACCTCTGAATGCGACAGGAATGTTTGCATTAAATCTTCGTCCTCACCAGGTTCTATTCGTCGGTAGTGTCAGCTCCCCAATCGCCTGGCGAACTCCACTGAGGGTAGACTGTGAAAGAGTTTCAAACACCAAGTCCTGAAAACAACAATGTTCAACTGCAAACCTTTCTTTATTTTTGAATTTCAAGATTCTTTCACTTATATCCCGGCTTGATTTAGAGCCGCTTTCAAGATCACAACATGTCAGTTTGGGGCAGGAGGAAACCCGTAGCATTCAATGCTGCAGTAAACTTTAGATGTTCCACAAGACTATGAAAATTTGGGGTGTGGTTAGAATTGGAATTTAAAACTGCTTTCAAGATTCTTTTGTTCATATCACGGCTCGTCAGTTTACTGTATGATGAGATATGCAACACCTGGCCCTGAGATTACAAAACCTTTTGAGTACAATTTCATGCTCACGCTCAAACGTTATAACGTTTTGTTTACAAAACCTTGAGTTAAGCACGAGTTCCCACTCAAAAACGTTTCGTAATCTCGGGGCGTGCATGTGTGTGTTTACTGCTTTGACAGTCGCCTTCCAACTTGGCTGATTTCGGCAAACTGGTCCCTCCTTGGGACACATGTGTCTCACAGCATGGAGCTGGATAGCAATGAATATTTTTGTCTGCTTTTGGGACCTGCAGTGCTGAGTGTTTAAATATGGTTTAGAACTGCTTGGATTTGAGCCAATTGCCATTTTCAAGATTCTTTCACATATCAGTTTGTCAGTAATGGGCAGGAGGAAACCCGTAGCACTAAATTTTGCAGTAAGCTATAGATGTTTCACAAGACTATGAACATTTTGGGGTTGGTTAGAATTAGAATTAGAATTTAGAACTTCTTTCAAGATTCTTTTGTTCATATCACGGCTCGTCGGTTACTGTATTATGGAAATATGCAACACCTGGCCCTGAGATTACAAAACCTTTTGAGTACGATTTCATGCTAAAGCTCGAACTTTATATGTTTTGTTTACGAAACATTTTAGTTGAGCACGAGTTCCCACTCAAAAACGTTTCGCAATCTCGGCACCTGGCATGCTGAGCGTTGAAAGATCATCACATTATCTTCAATCTAATAGTATTTGTAAAATGTTGAATCTATCGGAAATGGGTAAAAAAATACCGGGTATTCAGACCTTTATGTTGAAGATCTTGTGGTCGTCGAACTGCACGGTAAAATGCTGGATCTCCATCAAGACATCTGGTAGCGTGGCGGTCATCAGAATATTGTCTGTTGTCATATTCACACTGTCAAGAGTAATTTCTTTATAATCAGAACAAAATTTTGATTTGTAAAACTGAGGGTATTAAAACTCAGCATTTTCTTCTGTAGCAGTTTACTCAGTTTGCATTGTTGCAATAAAGAAAACATTTGTAATATAACACGTCAATAAATAGCAAACACTTTGTCAGCGACCTTGACCTTGAATGTGAGTATCCTGTGGATCATGTGAATACGAATGGGTATCTGTTATCTGTGATGATGTGAATGCTAACCTTCTAGTGCCTGAAAAATGACAACTTGTGTTGTATACTTCCCAGGGAGTTGAGAGGGAAAGTGAATGCACCCGATCCATTGACTGGGGTAATAATAAGTTGCATGTTGAGGATGCTATTGAGTGTGATTTTTGTGTCATATTATTATTAATATTAATAATAATAATTTTAATAATAAGCATATTTATAATGCGCCAACCCATCGTTTTCACAATGCTCGAGGTGCTACATTTGAGTATATACAGTACAAGTGGAAAAACATAATGGAAGGAGATACAGTATTTTCTTATAGATAGTTTCTGTAGTGTTTACAGAAAAGATGGGATTTGAGTCTAGTTCTAGAGTTGAAGACAATCGAGTTCAATATTAAGAGCATCATTATTAAATCTTGAGCATTGATTTGACATATTATTACTATTAAGTCAATTTATTTAGTTTGTATTGTATGCCGCACACTCACCTGTGATGTCTTGACAGTTGTAATGTAAGAGTGGTCTGGGCGTGAACCAGAACATTAACACAGATTTTGGAAGATGACTTTGATCCAGAGCTTGACACTGGTGCTGGTTGAGGCAATGTTTCATCTTTGGCTGAAAAAGTGATGGACATTTCTGGATGTGGCAATGGCGGGCATGGCATATTTTAACGTCATTAAAAATTATGACGACAATTATTTTATTTAGGGCAATTACTGGTACGAACATCATTCCAGGAATTTGATAATAAATAATTAATTGTTTACTTATTTGCTTACTGGTATGCATGTGGATAAAAATATCAATTTGCTAACTGCATGATAAAACAACATCTTTGGCAGACATAAAAATATGTTTTTCTTTGCAATTTATTTTTAATTCCTCACTATTTTCACGATATAGTTAAAAGATAATGTTGACTATTCATAAATATATTAACAAAACAAATGCACATAGAAATTAATTATCTCCTTATTTTTTTTTTATGTATTTTTTTTTTAATTGGGGTTTAGAGTCGCTTTCAAGATTCTTTCACTTATATCACGACTTGTCAGTTTATGGCAGGAGGAA
>JAUTBT010066080.1:1644-14219 GCA_032361225.1 Lepetodrilus schrolli
AAGCTCTCAAGCCATATGTAGCGCTCTCGGTTACAAGTGTTCTATTGCAATGTATAAGAGATCGCTAGGAGAGTACTTATGGTGTCGTAGTAGTTATATACAAGAGTTTCATAAATAATGTCGTATTTAATGTGGCATTTACAGTGGTGGTATTGGCCGGCGATGTTGGCTGTGAATAGTGCTCAACGTCACTTCATAAATTACCTGGGCAGCTATCATGCCGATTCTCAACGTTAACGCGATCTCACACTCATGTGCATGTTACATATCTTGGATTGGCTATGTATATCCCCCTACTTGTACTAGCCTGGATTTCCACCACTAGAAAACCATACCGCAGTATACACATAGTAAGCCTAAATTGACTCCGAGCCAACTCGTCCTTGCTACAATTTACCCCAAATCCAAGCTTGATGCTCTTTTTTTCCTACACTTACCCCTCCACCTGATATCTTTTCCAACTTTCCCTGTTTTTATACCTAGGCTCAAAACGTTTCTTTTCCGTCAATATCTGTCCTAGTGAATAGTGCTCAACATCACTTTATAAATCAACGTTAGCGCGATTCTCACACTTATGTGGATGTTACATATCTCCTACACTGTGGGATGTGGGCATGCTTTTAAAGCATGGATACTAGCGCTATACAAATTGACTCTCATCATCGTCATCATCATCATCATCATCATCATCACTAAAAGATATACTATAATGAGTGCCAAGTAGAGGCACGACAAGTATAGGCTACCTTCTTTATTAGGGATGACATGGCTGGGGATCGAACCACCGACCTACCGCTCTCCGAACCTACCAGACCTAATGTTGTAGGACGGAGTGAGTGATTATGGAGTTTAACGTCGCTGCGGGAACCTTTCACCCATTTGTGACGATTGTAGGACGTAAGTTCGACACCCATTCGCATACTAGTAATATATAAAGACAAGTGGTTATCCGGCTACCATAAAAGGAGACAGACGCAGATATAGTCCAATTTACAAAAGAGTTAATATACTTGTAAATATATGTTTGCAAGGAAGAATCCGTGCAACCACTATGTATGTGTAGGCGCCCACTAGTACAAATGTACGCCTCTCTGTAGGAAACGTGAATGCAACCGCCACTGTAGGCCTTGACCTACCTTTAAATCTTTGTTGTCTGCCAGGATAGCTGCCTCAGCCTGATCTACCGTCTGAAATAAGTAATGGGCATCATTATCCACTCTCTAGCCTAATATCTGTGTCTGTCGGGGTGATAGTTACAAACCCGGAAGTACGAGTGCAAAGAAATTGCATCGAGGCGAGTAGTATACATCTACTTACGTACACGTTAAGACTGAACACGGTCAGATACCGGCATACCCTCTCCTATCCAGAAATCAGCATTGAGTAGGAAATCAAACACAGAACACCACGTACCTTGCCAACTAACTCGGGCCATGATGATTTGGACGCCATGATGTTATATATTTACCGACTGAGCGAGAGGCTTGTGTCGGCCCCGGCCAATGACTGATTGACTGACAAGCAGTACAACAGAGAGTAGAGCGATGGGTGCCCACTCAACCAAACACGTGTATTTATAGTTAGTCAGGGTAGTTTCGGGTAGGTCATATGGGGTGACGCTATAAATGTTAAACTGGGTTATGTAAGATTTACTGTATAATTAGCTGAGAGGATATATATAATAATGTTGTCTTGAATAGGGCTTTCGCCCTGTATCTAGAGTTCATCAGTTCTTTTAGCGCTGATGAACCAAAGGGAGAAATGTCAATTAAATACATTATAATTAGTAGTATTTCGTATATCTAACTTAGTATCACATTTTATTTCTAGTTATATAAAACAAAATCGAATCAATATTATACTGATGGTAGGGTATCCATATTCTATCTGCGGCATGATATTCCAAGTGAGCTAGCACTATAAAAACTGGTGGAAATCCAGACTAGTACAAGCAGTATATATGCATGCAAGCCATGATGTGAGTGAACAAAATCATGAAAGTGGGCTTTTAACCCCAAATCAACAACATCATTTAACATTATCTGAGGTGGACATTTGCCCATGGACTGGATGGGCATCAATGAATATTTTTGTTTTGTATTCTGGACTTGCTGGGCTTGTGGTACATTTTATCCCTTAGTGGTACATTTTATCCCTTATTTTTATCCATTTGTACATTTTAATAAGCCTTGGTGGTACATTTGATCCCATGTACATTTGATCCCTTTTAAATTTTATCCCATGGTGGTGCATTTTATCCCTTGTTGATACATTTGATCCTTTTGTACATTTTATCCCTTGATGGTACATTTTATCCCATTTATTCCTTGGTGGTACATGTTATCCCTTGGTACATGTTTTCCCTTGGTGGTACATTTGATCCTGTGTACATTTGATGCTTTTGTACATTTTATCCTTTGGTGGTACATTTTATCCCTTTGGTGGTACATTTGATCCCCTTGTACATTTGATCCCTTTGTAAATTTTATCCCTTGGCTTTATCTTCTATCCCTGCCCCTTCCCAACCTGCATTTCGTACCCTGCCTTGATTTCATGAATAACTAAAAGCTCATGGGAGAAGCCAATTTCTGCAGCATGTAGCATTCCTCCCATGTTCGTCCCCTCACGTAATGTCGAAGGTCCCTGGTCTGAGTGATAGACGAATAAAGACGTAGTAATTCCACCAGATCAGACTTGCTAACTAGTCCCACAAATTGCCTTCACTACTGCGAGACTGAATACGAAATAATTGGACTTTGCTTCCTCAGCCACAGGTTTTTATGCCCAATGGGTATATGTTGGCGTGAGCCAGTCACTAGTTGATGGTGATTGGTTAAAAAGGGGGAGGAGTAAAAATTGTGAAGAAGCTGAGGCTTTCAGAAGAAAACCACTTTCATAAAATCGCTCTGCATTTGTGCAATATTGGAATAACACAAGTACTTTCTTGCAGTGATAAAAAAAAAAGAGAAGAAATTGCTATGTCTTGAGGGCATCTCCAACATCTAGGGCAATGGATTTACATTCCTGCAAGAGCTGGTTTTGTTGAAAGTTTTCAATTTTGATGTGTACCGAATTTTAAGAGCACATTTATCAGAAATTAATTTAAAATGCTATCTTCTTATTGAAGTTAAAAGTATTTACTTAAAATTATGTACCACCTAGTCTATTATTTGTGAAAATTGATGTCTCATATTTTGAGTGGTTGGTAAGGAGAAAATGCAAAAATGAGGGCAAAAGGTGTCAGGCTTATGTTTTGGTGGTTCTTGCTAGTCTGATAGGTGGTATTTTATATTATTTTTGTTTTGTTTTTTTTGCATTGACCTGATTCTTGTTTATTTTAATGTTTGTTTACTTTAGATTAGTTTTAGTTGTGCATCCTCAGCACGAATGGGTGAATGATTCCCGCTGTGACGTAAAACAATAATTCACTTACTAGTTGTGCATCATTGTTTGTTGAATCATCGGTCTGAAAATATCCTCCTACTTTTTACTACCTGTCAGTTATTTCCAACATGATTATCAGAGCACTGTCAGTGAATATAAGAAACCATGCAAAAGGGAATAAAAAAAATACATGTAAACAATTCTTATAGAAAGGTTGCTGGAAATTTTGAACTGAATTTGAATACCGGTAACCATGGATAAACCCATAAACTTTTATTAATGTAATTATTATATAATATTATCTCAACTGTGGTGAAAAGCAATAAGTGATGCACAGTCATATTTGAATTGTAAATTGAGAGTTCAATAATTTTTGTCATTATTTTCATTGGGTTCTGTAAATTGTTACACCACATTTGCTGTACTGTATCTCCAGGACAAAGATGACGGATGTTGTAGGTGTGACGTTATAACTGCTTGATGGATTAAATCTCGAAATGTTTATTGTTGTGTTCCGTGTCAATGTTCTCTGGGCGTTTCCTTATGTCTCAACTTGACCACATTTCTGCAAACTCAACTTTTCCATCCATGCAACCACTTGTCTGAAAACAAGTTCAGGTGAGCTTGTCTGGTGCATGTAAACTATTTCCAAGAAACGGTTTGGGAGTTGTCAGGGTGGGGTTGGGGAATGGGTGAGGATAGGCGGGCATTAATGTAATGGTTGGAGAGGGAAGATATCCTTGTTTTACGGTCTGTTAAAAATCAGGTAGATCCTGCAGGTTGAGAAGCAAGGAGAGAACATCTGCTGATTGCATTGCCCCAACATTGATATGGCTGCTGATTGCTCTGCTTCCTTGATGTGGCAGTTGTGGCTTGGTGGAGATTTCCTTTCACCTTGTACCTGTGCCAAACATACCTTGCAGCTGCCTGGCTGTCATCTGATACTGCACCTGGCAGGAGTGGAGGATGCTCTCCTTTTCTTTTTCTGCTTCTTCCCCCCCCCCCCTCCCTCCTCCTCTCCAGGTTAGTAACCAGTTGCCATGGTAAATGGCAAAGCTGCAGGGGGCTCTCTACCTTTCCTCTTTTCCCCCCAGAAATATGGTACTTCTGGCATGGTAGATGGCCCATACCTGTAATTGTAGTGGCTTGGCACATTCCTTGACCCTTGGCCAGGACTGACCAACTGTGGTCAGAGTTTGTGTTGGAACATGTTGGACTGTCTCATCACCTATGCTGCCCATCAAGGCCGTTTTCGGAAGCAAGGAATTGGATCTGTGATGTCTGCCTTTTGTGGCCTTTGACCTTTTGGGAGATACATGTGCTTAGTTCCTATCTACATGGTGTGACCTAGAAATATTTAATCCAAGTGCTATTGCATAAGAAACTGAACTGTTTTCTGTGAGACATGGGGGAAAGGCTGAAAAATGTACCAAGTAAATTATGTGTTGCCAAGTTTACAGAGGAATTTCGAAACAAATTGTTTGTTTAAAGAGATACAGGTGTTGTGTGGAGAATATCAAATGTCAATCGCACAGCAAAAGGATGTCAGCCATGTTTTCATGGCATAAGCAGATGAACACATGACCTGGAATCTCAGTCACATGACCTGGAGTTCAGTCACATGATCTGGAATCTGTTATTTGACCTGGAGTCTCAGTCACATGACTTTGAAGTCTCAGTGGATGCAAGTATTTTTGACATGTATGGAAATCATCCTAACTAGCGTGCCTGGCTCTCATTATTTTAAATTTCAACCTGCAAGAGTTCTTCAAAACTTTTTTGTTCCATATTATTTCTAAATAACGCGAACAAACTCTCTTGACAAGTCTTAAGGACCATTCTATTGAAAATTGTTCCTGAGAAAAATATTCTACGGATGTGACATGTCGGTGTTATTGTTGTTGTTTGAGACACTCATTGTGACTTTAAGCTTTGCTACAATGTAGTCTAGATGGAGACAATGATACCATGTCAACCTTGTATGTGTCTGAATAATGTCTGAAAGAACCTTATAAATACTTCTACAAATTTGTCTCTCGTTTGGTCAAGACGTAAACATAGACAGCGAAATTAGATTTGCAGCGGTTCATTTTCTCTGTGAACGTGCAATCAAGATGTGCATCTGATTGCTGGCGAAATAATCCTGGAGACTGAAAAATTCTGAAGTACTGGGATTAACTTAACCAGAATAGTGAACTGTTTCTGACATCAGTCGATTTTCAATTTGATCCAATCTTGACGAGATAATTAACCTGATTAATCAGGGAAAATAGGTCGCGTATTAGCATCCGGTTGGAATATTTCACTTTGTGGTCCCTACTCAACAATCTGGTAATTGAAAAACCGTGAAGACCGGTCACCTGTGATTGTGAAGACGTTCGTCTCGTGTTATCCCCAAACTTGAGGACAAAGCATGTAGGCAGGAAGGAACATCTGACCTCTACAAGTCCGTCAGGCTTATTGTCATGTAGCCAACTGGAAAGGATAGAGAAAATGAGTCCCATATTGAATGCAAAATAGCAACCGGTCCTACAAGACAGTACCACAATACAGAGACGAGCTTATAAAAGATCCGTCTCTGTTGGGTGCATCTTCTGTTAACTTTGACCCAGCCCTGATATATATTATATTATTCACGCTTCTTGATTTCCTGAGAAATGTGTATATTATTTGAAGAAAATTGTCAGATAATATCATCAAGCAATACACAACATTTGGAAAGATTTTCTTTTATATATTTTTTTACTCTAAATGTTTTTCTCTGTCGATGATTTTGACAAGTTTGATGACATTTTCGTTTGGAAGAAAATTATATGAATAAAGAAGAACAATATCATGATGGGTAAAACAACTACCACCATGAAATGAACATTTAAATGATATAATACTGTACTGTACTCACGTAAACTTTCGTATATGAACATTAATATTTATCAAGGTTTGTAACTTTGGTCTTCATGTAGAGTGAAAATGTAGACTTTGCAAATGGCCAATATATTTTTTCGTTCAAAACTAAAAGGAATGCACAGACTATCCAGAACAATACCAATCACAAGATCTGTCAATTTGGACTGAATTTGACCTCAATTGACCTCCGTGATCATGATTAGCTTGAAAGACACATTCCTCATGATTGAGGTTTTCATGGCGCCATATCTCTATACTGTTTGCAGATTGGTGTTTGGAACACTGTACCCAGCATATGCGTCGTATAAAGCTGTAAAGACAAAAAATGTGAAAGAATATGTAAGTATACTTTTTTTACTTTTTGATTTTTTAGATTTAGTTTTGTTGATCGTTTTCAGTTTTGTTATCTTTGTCATGTTTCCATACATGTACCAGATAGAAGGATAGTGTATATTCTGTTTAAAAAATAATGTTTTTAGATAAAGTTGTTTTTAGACAATGATGTTTAAATTTACATTTATTAATTTATTTTAATTTTGATCGAATAACAATGTTCAAATAGAATTTAACGAGGGATTTTATTATTTTTGTGTGTCAAAATTTCAGTATCTGGAAAACTTATCTTCAAAAGTGTTTTCTGTCATAACTTAATATATCATATTTTTACAAATATTTATGTTCACGCCATTGCTAGTTTTACTTATTTATCATTTTATGTACACATCAACTATTGGTGATATACTATCTCAGTCAGTCACTGGGATATCAACAATGACACATTTCCTACAACTGTCTGTTAATGTACATGTGCTTCTTATCTCCGATGCATTTGCTTCTTAGGAAGAGGTGTAATAATATGCATCATTACATGAAGGTTACATATTGTATTACATGCTCATGCTGGAGAGCCATAACATTGTTGATGAACCATTGACTTATATGTACTTGTGTTTCCACATAAACTTACCTTCTAGAACCTAGTTTAACCACTGAATGTTATTTCATAAAATATTAATTGATGCACAATATCAAAACATTGCTGAATATGCGTTCAATATTTTAGGATTTTATAGATATACCTAATAATTTGTATAATGTGTGATTTACAATTTAAAATATTTCTTTCCAGCCTTGAATATTGTGTGTGATGTCATTCATTCTATTAATATTATAGTATTATGCATGTATGTTATTGTGTTTTATTAATACACATGTTTATATGCAGACTGAAATTCGTCAGATTCACATTCACATTGTTTTGATTTAGCATCTTTCATGCATTTACTGTTGGTCCAATTTGTGTAAAATTCTGAAGTAAATATTGTCCAAATATGTTTTCCTATGTGAATTTGACGGATCTTGGTCTGCATGGTTATGCCATGAAATTTTATTTTTTGCAACAAAATTTCTTATTTTATGAAATTATGATTAACTTTTATCAATGAAAAGGGATATATTTATTGTTTTTGTATGAAGAAATATAAGTTAATTTTCCATGCAATGGAGTGCATATGAATTAATTTCCGACATTTCCAATCGATTCCGCAGCCCAGTAATGTTAAGGATGTATTCCTTTGTTTTTCAGTTCTCAGATTGCATTAAATTTTGCAGATTTTGATGCAAATATCTTAATCTGAGCCCTGTGCTTTCGCCATTTATTGATTCATGTATAATGCTCATCAGTTATAAACACGTTCCTGTCCCAGATGTCATACTTCATGCGATGATTCAATATGATGCATTCACTTCAGCAAAGCTTCGTCATTTCATAAAGCCAGATTATTTGGTAATAGTTTTGGTATGATTTATGATATTTTCTGATGGGATTAATAGTTTGTTATGGTTTGAGGCTAAACTTGTTTTCATTAATTGATGAGGAAGTTTTCATTTTCTCATTGATGTTTAGAAAGTTTTGCCTATTTGATCTGTTTGTCGTATACATATTTAATTTGTGTAATGATTTTTAATATTTGTACTTTGTTGTATTTCTGGGTATATTTGTGTTTGATATATCACATGAACACGCTTCCTTCATCAAATATTTAGACTTTAGACTGCATACTAAACCATGGCAGTATAAATTATAGCATTCCATATAGGGTATGTCTATATTGAAAACTCGAGGTTGTGTAACACCTAAGTGTATACTGAGGTCTAAATATGCGCTATTGAATTTTCCAACAATGGAAATGACCTTTAACTGACCTCCTTCCATTAGGTTTGATGTAATATGTTATACCAGAGGCTAAAACCTTCTGGGTTAATGTAGGCTCAGTAGTAGAGGTGGCATTCTCTGGGAGTAATGTCCACAGTCTTTTCAACTTCCAAGACTGAATATACAACAGTGGTATAAGCAATCGATTTGACATGTAGATAGTCCCTCAAATTACATGAGTGAATTATCTGATAGTGTGACTTATTGTTTGAAGTCATTGATGGGTTTTAGATATATACTTGGCACATTTAATTATGTTTATCTTGGGTTTATGTTTATTCCCAATCTGAGACTGGCCTTTAATTAAGTTGACAAAATCATAAACACATGTACAAGGCAAAATCATAAATCCAAGGTAAAATCATAAACATAAGGCTTGAATCAATGTTATCAAGTAATTAAAATCATTGATCCTTTTAACAATTTGCATTTACAACAATATTTGGTTAGTTTTCATTTTAGAGAAATTCATTTGTCAGCATGGTTTTCACCATAATGGAAATAAGTTGTTTTGAGATGGTCCCTCAACTTGTGTAGTCTTATGTGTGTCTTCTGTGGAAGGGTTTTGAATGTGATCTAAGTTCTTTGTGCTCTCAGCTTTCTGGAAACTAGTACCTCTCATCTGATTGACACACATTCTGACAACACTTTTACCAGTCATCCTGGCAACCAGAATGATGAAATTATGACCCACTTTTAATTTGAATATACTGTAAATCTTGCTGACCTTGTTTCTGAGAATGTTTGTAATTTGTCTATCAATTGTGTTATTGCTACTATGTGTAATTTACGATGGAAATATTATTCACTATTTTAAGTAATTACTTTTTAAATTATTATTTAATTTTTTTATCAATATGTCTTAAATTTCAGTCGTGCTGAAATCTATTTTAAAATGTGAATCTCATGTTCTGCCATTCATGAAAAGGTGACCATTTTTCTATTTCTAGTCTGAAAATCCTTTGTGTATGTCCATGGACATATATATCCTGTGGTCACTTGTAACTGAGATATAGATAGATGGATGGATGCCAACAATAGACAGAAAGAACTACTGTGTGTGAAATTGCTTTCACACCTTCCCAATAAATGTCAGATTTTTGTTGTCAGAGCTTGACCCAGTGTGGTGAACAAACTAGCACTAATGAGTCACTGCTGTGTCCAAATGTTCCCAAACCATGTGTCAACTTTTATTAAAATAAATTAACTTTTCAATGTCATTGTTGAAGGAAATGGGCAGTTTTAATGGAAACTATTTTTTGTGGGTACTATAATTGTATGCATTCATGAGGTATGATCAGCAAAATTATATTTTCAAGAGAAAAATATATAACCTACTACAATATATATAGCAAATATTTTCTAGTGTACAGACAGCTGGCATTTTGCCAAACAGATAGCAGAGAATACCCTCGGATGTAGATGAAATGTCCATGGCAAATATTTGATTGAGGCGGTATGCATTTGACTCTCGTGGATAGAATTTGAATACTCCAGCCCATCAATTAAGCATTGCAAATACGCCTGGAAAGAGTGCTGTTAGATGCCCGAGACCTGGGTCACCCCAGACCCCCAGGGCTTGACTCAGGGCTGGTTGAAGCCCATCAGAATGTTGAATATGAAATCCCCTGGAAGTGTTCATGTCCACACACTGTGGAGGCAACAACTGTGACCTGCTAGACTCCATATATATATATATATACTGTGATCAATATTAATACCATGCATCTGTCGGTTATTGATGCCTTTGTGATTGATATATTGTCTGCACGGTCTTGCGCCATATGTGGGATATGGCACTGCCTCTGCTGGGATTGCTGGCATCGGTAGTATTCACGTATTCACCAGTTGGAAGGTTTTCATCTACAGTGTTTTCCAGTAGGAAGGTTTTCATTTGTAACGATAGAAACTTACCTTTAAAACTTACTAGACCGAATAGTGATACAAATAACAAATGTTTACTAAAAACTTAACTGTTTACTCGCCCTTGACTATTTCTCCCAATGCAAAAGGTATCCTACCAGGCTGTACATTGGGTGTATATATATTACAGTTCATACTGTGTGTGTACATATTGCAGTTTATACATTATGTGCATTCATGTAACACAGTTTGACAATTTTATTTTCGTCATGTATGGGTGAAATACGTATTTCCCCTGCAACGTAAAACAATAACTTTTGTATCTTTTCAACTCAAGTTGTTCATCATTTGTTAAATCTTTATTTTTATTTTCTTCCCTATTTTTATTTTCTTCCCTTTTAAAAATAAACTGTATTGCCTAATCTTAATCATCTATTTACTCAAATTGCCAGACAGCTTGTATTTGCAATAGATATCGATGCAATCAAATGACGATGATGTCGGATTCATCTACAGGAAATACATTCTCAAGCTAATTAAATGATAGTTTGATAGATAAACAAGAGTAACAATGAAATAGTAGACATGCATTATTAGATTGCTTAATTTACCGGGACCATTATACTAGTCATTGCATCACGTTTTACTCGAGTGGTGATTGCAGCTTGTAACGTTTCACTTGAGTGTTAAGAGTAGAATACTAGTATATATTTTTACGTTTAATTAATTTTTAATAACATCGCTTAATTAAATTATTCAATCATATCTTCTGTTATGTTTTTCATTCATTAGTATTAATTACATCGTACATTAATACGCTCCAATAAGTAAACTTGGGGCTTCATATTTCGCGCAAATTGTCTTTGCGCGTAATATAAGTCTGTGCGAAATATAAATCTTTTACAGTATTATACAACTCAATGTTATTTACATACCTAATCTCATCAGATTTGAAACAAAATATGAACAATAACTTTCAGAATTGTTATTTTTTACTTACCACTATGCCAATTACTACAAGTAAAATATTGCTTGTGAACATTGACAAAATGCAACTTTCATTACATTAATTGTAAAAAAATAGAAATATTAAACTTTTATGAATGCTCAAACATTTGGAAATAGCATCAAAATGTGTGAAAAATACATTTGAACAATAGGTGAAATAGAACAAAGAGACCTAATAACTGTTATCTAAAAACTCGTCAACAATTTCTAAAGGTTTGTTTTTTTCCGATATAGTTACCTTTATTTCAGCAGAGTATGTGAAATGTGAACCATATATTCTTTGAATAATTTTATTTTTTTCTACTTTAATTTTCACATGAAAGTGAATCTAAATAACATAATACGTCAATTACTGACACATTTAATTTATTTACACTCACGAAGAAAAATAAATTTGGAGAAAAAAATTGATCCAAATATAGATTTGAACATTTCCAATCCAAAAGATAAAAGCTAAACGTGATAAGCCATCATGAGTTATCTCCTCGATCACATGGAGATCATCAAAGTTCCCGTGTCGTTGCAAAAGCTATGTGATATGCGACGACACAGGGAACCCAGATGCCTGGAGAGGACAAAACGATCTTTATGTTAATATTTTGCCATTATCACCCATTTAACATAAATACCACAAATGCAAAAGACCAAAAAATATATGTATAGACATTTAATATTCAGGATTGCACAGATTTAATGGCCCATATTTCGTCAACAATCTTGCAAAGAAAATTAGGAACTGGAAATTACCAACATGAAAAATCTTGCTGAAAAGGGTAATCATTGTATAAATAACGTAGTTTGATGTGTAAAATCAGCAATTGGCCATCCTCGGACAGTACTGTTGGTTAGCCTGAGTGTTATATCATGTGATATCCGGCTTCCATATTAGATTTCTATCGACACACACACAAGAGTTCGAGTACATGAATTTTTCGCCATGTCGTTAAATCAGTATCCTGTTCTGAATACATGGATAATGATTCTATCATCTATGGCTTGCAGAACAAATCGTCATTAATTTTAATGTATGATTGTTACTGACTCCTAAAAACACATGAAGTCTTAACCTTTAAAACATACTGGCAGTCATGATGACTCCAAAATTTACTGTTTTTTCTATATACAGTGTTGGAAATGGAAGCCGGCCCGGACGCCCGGGGCCGACATTTTCTGACCCGGGCGTGCAGCTTTCAATAGT
>JAUTBT010066102.1:0-14215 GCA_032361225.1 Lepetodrilus schrolli
CACAAGTTTTTCAGCCTGTGATTCAGTGTGGGGCAGGAACGAATCCTAGATACGATCAGGTTCTCGGTCACCCATCCGCATACCAGCCGAGCTAGAACGTGCTTCACGGGACCATGTGCCACCACAATATGAGATTAGGTATTCATGTGTTCCCCGGTAGCAGAGTCGGTTACGGCACTGGCAAACAGTACTAGTGCATTGTGTCCAGTATGGAGGCTGGCGCGAGTTTGATCCCCGGCAATCGACTTTGTATTGTATAACATTTTGAATTCAGGTTTGGAAAACCAGATTAGTAAACAGCAAACACCCGTTCTTCTGTTAT
Organism: Lepetodrilus schrolli; assembly: GCA_032361225.1. Taxonomy (NCBI): domain Eukaryota; kingdom Metazoa; phylum Mollusca; class Gastropoda; order Lepetellida; family Lepetodrilidae; genus Lepetodrilus; species Lepetodrilus schrolli. Next base: position 323 of record JAUTBT010066102.1, read on the forward strand.
TAAATAGCCTTAGGGTATAGTGCGTTATGTTACAACATGTAACATTACGCAGTGTTATGATGCTATCCCTAGGGCAGTTTCATATCACTCTTCGTAATGCACAGTTGACGGGGTATTACATGAAAACAACACATACATGTTATAGTTGGACTGCACGCCCTGGAGGGATATATGGGGCAAGAACTCAGTGTTGTGGGGTAAGATATCACTGTTGTGTGGCACAATATCACTGTTGTGGGGCGAGATATCACTGTTGTGGTTGTTGCCCGATATTTCACTGTTGTGGTGCCTGACCTTATTACATGCAATCCAATGCAATCCCCCCCCCCCCCCCCCATTATTTTAGATCAGTAGGTTTATTTCAGAACTGCCTGACAAAGGATAAATGTTTTTTTTTTTTTTAAAGTGTTGGTCTGTGTTTATTTCAGAACTATCTGACGGAGTATCTCAAGGTATTCTCCACGTCACAGTGCTACGCCATGTTCAGTGTCCATCACAACGAGTCTGAGAAGCAGGTGCTCCGCTCCATCAGCATCGCTGTGTGAAGGTCAAGGTCAAGGTCGAGACATTCAGTGCTCAAGGTCGTTCCAAAAAAGGGTCAGGGTCATGAGAATAAAAAAAACATAATATCTCAATTGTGAGGACATTAGGATGATAGCCGTGGCTTTTAAAGGACATTTTTCAGTGCATAATGGGAAATGTATACATACTGGTTGTGCAATAGACTTTCGTGATCTAACCTCTTGGTATCAGTCTGGTGTTGCTTTGTAAATATAGATATTGTTTATATTGTACATTCATTCTGAAACTTGTTATTGCCTAGTCTGTATAAAATATACTCATTTGAAATCTTAATGCACAGATGAATTATTTTAGTTTATTATTTAAATTTCAGCTGTTGTTTGTTTTTTTGTGTTTATTTTATAAGTGAATGTTGACGAGTGAATGTACAGCATTTTGAAAACAAGTATAGATTTGTACATAAAGCTGGATTGTTTCTACCACACACAAACCTGAATTTGAATGAGGCTGGCTGTGTATAGGAGTATATTGAGCCAACATTCTGCATGTATTTATGTTATTTCTGTGTTATTTAAAAGTATTATTCCAAGGATGCATGTTCTGAAATTCACTTTGTACAATAGAGGGGTGGGGTATAGCAGTGGTAACACGTCGGACGACATATGTGAAGGGTCAGGTTTGAATTCCAACATGGACCCAGTATCACCAGTTCGAAAGAGAGTATTATGCTCGTCTGGAAGATTGGGATGTGATATCTGCAGACATAATGCAGGTGTTATTCTGGGTCCCATTCCACAAAACAATCATAGCACTATAAATTTGTATGTTTCAAAACATTTAATGAAATTTCATAAAGAAAATTAAAGAATATATATCTATTCCATTATATTTAGATGAACAAATATTAAATAAAACTGTTGGTCTGCACTCGTACAGCTAGCATCAGGTTATTATTAATCTTGTTAATTAGTGGCAGTCTTTAATGAACTGAACTGATTATACTAAATTAATTGAATCATATAGGCTTGCAAATCATCTTAACTCTACTGGTATCTGACTTGGCAATGAACAATTCCATGATGTAAAACAAGGACTGGGATGCAATGTATTGTCTACAGTTATCTCCCTTTGTTTATCCGTACCCACCATGGCTTATGGGTTTTACCATAAAGTTGGGTTGCCGTTCCAGTGTAAAACAAGATGGCTTGATAACAGTATTGAATCCCAACTTGATACTTATTCTCCATGTTGGTAGGTTACAATTACTTACTTTCTTGTGCATGCTTCGTTTGTCCTCGGCGCGTATGGGTGAAAGATTACCTCTGCGACGTAAAGTACTAATTCATTCATTCATTCATTTATCCAGCAAGGAGAAAATGAACCAAAACATCCAAGATTATTTGAAGAGCACAGAGCATTCCATTTGCCAAAGAACTTTGTAAAACGAAAATTATTTACAATCCATGCAGTGTATATGCATACTATACGATGGTAACTGGAACGTTTTGTAAAAGTTGTATTTCCGTAAGTTGAATTCCATTTTTCTTGCTCTAATTCTAAATGTATTGTTCTTGTTTATCTTTATATACATGTCTGAGTATGGTATGTATAAATGAATAAGTCATCTTGGAGTTTTATACACACAGAATACCCATGCGCATGTGCATGTAAAAGGTGAAGGCACATTATAGCGTCGTATAATGTTGCAACACAAAACGATTAGAATTATTCAATTTGAAGGGTCATCTGGCTTGCATTTCACAAAATGGTTGTACTGGTTGTCCTGGGCGTATATCAAGTTGTTTTTGAGGAAACACGCAACATCCGTAGCGCTGAATGTTGAAGTAAACCTGCGAGCACCGGCTGGTACTGACAAGACCAAGGATGATAACTGCATTGCCACTCTACAGACGGCACATCCTATCAATATCGCAATACTGCGCTACCACCCGCCCCTTAAGTCATATCCTGCTATAGCTAAGAGTATTGTGTACAATGACGTACCACTAATTTATTGAAATGAAAGCCAGGGCTGTGTTCAACAGAACAATTGTAGCGCTATGAGAATTGTAACACCAGGAATTACAACTCTACGATGACTGTGGAATTGGCAACTGGACAGCATTTATGTACAATCCCACTTCGAACAATGTGATAAACAATGATTGTGCACATTTAAAAAAGATGAAAATATGTAATTTTATGCAATAAAATTATGAAATTGAGGTTGCGTTCTATCATATCTTTGGTAATGCTACCTGCAGCAGGAAACTATGTATTTTAGAAGTAAAAGATTTTGTTCATGTAGAATGGACTTTGCGACTTTCTCCAATGAACATATTTCACCATGGTTATCTTATGTGTGATGAAATTATGTACTTAAATAAAAACAAGTTGTTAAAACAAATTGTAATTATACAAGTTATTGTGGATGCTTCTTGCCTTCAAATAATTGCCACAATGTTACCGACATACTGTGGATGTAGGAATACTGAGGTGGAGGTAGGGGGAAGCCCCATCTGGGACATCTGACAGGAGATTAAAAAGAAGAAGACACGCAACCACTTAGAGAGTTTATCATCACTGATAGCCTTACAGAGCTACTGTACCGACGACGGTTGAGCAAATGAAGTATTATATACACACACAAGATAATCATTGATTGACACAGCAACAATCATATTGTGTTACTAGAAGCTGCCTTATGTAGTTTTCTTCTTCCGACCCCTCTTTTTCCCCTTCGGTTTTCCTTTCTGCGATTTCGACTTTATCTTCAGGTCCTTGCACCGCGGACAGTACCACTCGTCTTCATCCGGTTCCTGAGTGATGTCCATACATGCCCTGAAGCAGTCGGGGTTAAAGTTATGCATTTCCAGATATCCATACATTTTCATGTATTTCTTGCTTAATGTCATGAAGACATGACTAAAGTCTTTTAAAGTTTTTATTTTTTTATTTAAGATCCGCTTTCAAGATTCTTTCACTTATATCACGGCTTGTCAATTTAAGGCAGGATGCAACCTGCAACATTGAAAGTTGCAGTAAACCTGCGAGAACGGGCTGGTACTGACAGACCAAGGATGATATGAGACGGCGCATACTATCAATATTGCATCAGAAAGGTGACTTTCGCGAACATTGATACCGGGATCCTGGGGCGTGATTTGAACCTGGGACCTTTGGTCAGTGTTTCGTAGCTTACCAGTGGTACCAGTCATCACAGTTGTCGCAGCCAATCATAGCGCTGCCATCGTCCTGCATTTTACACGATGGGCAGATCCACACCTTGTTTCCCTCGGCATCCTGGGAAGGCACAGACTACTCAGTGTTCATAATACAATTAACTTATGGGCATTGTCATGGGGCACAGTTTTGAAAAAAAAAGCAATAAAATATTCAAAATAAATAGTAATTTGACTAACTGTAGGTTACTGAATCAAAATTGGATGCCGAAATTCCTGAATCAGTTCAGGTTTCAGCAGTTTCATTTTGGATTTCATAAAAGGTATGAGTCGGAATATATTCAAATTATTGAAATAACAAAAAATTGAATAATTAATTCTTTTTTGCTACCTTTTTAACATTTTGATAAATGGTTCGGGTTTTTCGACATGTTCTAGTCTTCTTCACACATTTCTATGGTAATTTGTATGGAACATTCTGCTTGCAACAAAAGTTTAATGCTAGGCTTGGATTCCGGTGTAGAATTCAATACATTATGACACAAGACCACATAGATCCGAGTCCATGACATGCACAGATACAGCCTTTACTTACCATACATGTGTCAATACTTACAATGAACGATCCCACCGTCTCTGCAACCACTGTTCTCTGTACGATGGGCCCAGTGATTGGCGTCTCGCTGACTGTTTCCGACGTCACCGAGGGCACAGACTTGGTTCTGCCTTTTATTCCTCCTCCTGTCCCTTCCTCCTCCTTCTTCTCCTTCTCCTCCTTCGGTTTGCGGCCTCGCTTTCCCTTGGGAGAAACCTTGTTGCCCTTGGGCGACTGCTTCAGCTTGGATTTAGGTTCGGGCTTCATCTTGGGCTTGTCATCTCTAGTGTCGTCGTCACCATCTAAATTGTCTATGTCCATCTCAAGTCGCGACGACTCTGGAGACGAGGGTGGAGTCGACTTGAGGGTGGGTGCTGGTGGAGGGGAAGGGGATCTTTGGGGTGGGGACTGCTTGACCGGGCTGGGGGACTTCTTTACATGGACCGGGGACTTCCTGGGGGGCGAGGACACAGACTCCGGTGTGGGGGATTTCCGGACGGGGGAGATGCTTGGACTGCGTTGTGTCGGTTCCAGGGATGGGGCGACAACTTTCTCGGGTGTTGGCGATCTGGGGGGTGGGGAGGGTGAACGTGATGGTGATGGGGTTGGGGTTGGGGACCTGGGTGGGGGCGATGGCGTCGGTGAATGGACAGGAGACGGGGTGGGGGATTTCGGAGGAGGAGAGTCTGGCTTCGGGGGTGACGGGGGTGGTAGAGGTGGAGATTTGGCGGGATTCTTGACCTTTGGCGGGGGCGACACAGGAGGTGTCTTCACTTTAGGGGGAGGGGAATTTGGAGGCGTCTTGACCTTTGGTTCAAGAGAGGGTGGGGGGAAGGGCAGGACATGGGGTGGGGATTTGGAGGGAGAGATGACAGCAGGAGACCGCACAGCAGCTCCAAGTTTTGCCTTCGCCTCGAGCGACTCTCGACGAATGGGTTTGATAACCCTGGAATGTCAATCACAATGAATTAATAAGCAGAGCAATGACCAGGGCCAGTATTCTCGAAACTCCGTAACTTAAGAACTTCTTAGTCAGGAAAAATATCTATTTAAAATTGACATAAGCTGGTAACCAGTTAGGAAAATTCTTAGTACTTACGAACTTCTTATGACTTACGAAGTTTCAAGAATACGGGCCCATGTTTCTATTCTACAGAACAATTGTAGCTTTCCAAGAGTGGTAACTCCCTATACATGTACAGCTCATGTAGCGCTGGGATCGTTCTGTGAAACAGGACTTTGGATATGACAATGTTGGGGTTTAACACACCAAACGAATCTATTACTCCTGGTGAGCAAAACTTGCATTTCCTAAACAATAATAAGCACATGCAAGCAACATGTGCCAAAATGTATACTTATATAAATAACACATAATTAAAGCATTAATGAAGTGCCTTGATTTAGTATCTGTAGCAATGCATTGTCAGAGAACATTTTAATTGATTAATTATTGCTCAACATTTCATCAGTAACAATTTCTAAATGTCTGTCTACAACTCGTGGAGTCTACTTACAGTTTGGGAATTTCTCGTTTAGGGGACAACAACGGTTGTGATTCTGACAGCGGAGTTTTCGGGGAGGCCGAAACTAGCTCGGATTTCGGAGGCGTCATTTTGGGCTCTGTGACGACCATGCTTGTCGCAGACAATCCACCAAACTTGATGTTGAGTTTAATGGGAGCCACTATACCACTCCCTCCCCCCAAATCCTAATCAAACAACAAAAAATAGGCTCTGGTATTAGGAAAGTATCAAGATGAATGAAAAGAATATTATTTTTAAAAGTTGCTTTGTATTGATAATTTGACTTGGATAAGAACATATTTCTTTTTAAATTGGGGTTTAGAGATGCTTTCAAGATTCTTTCACTTATTTCATGGCTTGTCAGTTTAGAGCAGGAGGAAACACGCAACATAGCAATGAATGTTGCAGTAAACCTGTGAGCACCGGCTAGTAATGACAGACCAAGGATGATAACTGCATTGCCACAGTACAAACAGCGCATACTATCAATATCGCGTCAGAAATGTAACATTCGTGAACATTGATGCCTTTGGCTCCAAGATCCAAACGTTCTACCATTGTACTACAACCTGCCCTGATTGTGACACTAAGACATGCCACAATGTATGGACATGCTATTTCAGAGCTGTATATCCTACCACCATAATGGCATTAATCCCCATCCATACATCATTATGACATTATTCCCCATCCATACCTCCTTGTGTCGGTCCTCCCTGGACTTGGACTTGTCGCGTGACTTGTCCTTATCTTTATTCTTCTTCTTCTTCTCCTTGTCCTTCTTTTTCTCTTTCTTCTCCTTCTTGTGCTCCTTGTCCTGGAGTACAATGTCAGTTAAAAACAATTCAAATAAATCCAATTATTTGACAAATAGAGAATGGAAGTGCGCAACACTTGAATTGGGACTTCTACAATCTGCATGATTTCTGACATACATTTCCTGTAAACTATTGATCAACTTGTTACTAAGGTAATTGCCATAATAGTTCGAACAGGAGAAAATAATTAAATTTGTAGCCGTTCGAATTATTAGAAAAATACGAAAATTGAAAATGATCGGTGTTCGTATATTTAGGGACAACCAAATTAAAGCATAAAATATGGTTGTTTCTGTTGTGATTAATAGCATTCTGGTCGTTATTATTTCTTAGTAATACAGTGTAGTTTATTTAGTACTGTTCTGAAGGATATTTACATGCCCGTATGGGCGAGATATTCCCGCTGCGATGTAAAGCACTTAATTCATTCATGCATACATACCAAAATGCTGTGCTGATAAAAACGATGGTAGATTGATTGCATCACTGTTTTCCTTCCTAAACAGTCACACTTCCACCTAATGATTTGACTACTTCTATTAATATCTTCCCTAATACAGTGATTAGAAATACATGCTAGTTGAGAAAAGATTCTTTATTGGTTTTCTTAAAAAAATACAAATAATAGAAATCTCACAGTCTGAATGATCTACTTACTAAATTATTCATGAAAACCATCGCCAGACAATATCAGTAACAAGAGCGTTGAGCCACAAGTCTGTTGTCTTTGGGACAAAGGTGTAATAGATTATTGATCAAAAGGAAGTTGACAGACTCCACTCGTCTTGGGCTAACCTAATCTGTAATGTGATTATTCTTAAACGGCAGACCTTTTTTTCATCCCTCTGTTGAAACTTACAATCTAATTCTCAGTTCCCAGGCTGCCCAAGAATGTCGGACATAAAATTGTTTTAAGATTCTCCACGTGGATTAGGCATGTTTATCGATTGAAACAGTAACGTTCTTCTTTGTTGGAGGCAACTGTGAATGCCCCGTTGAGCAGTAATCATTAATCAAGCATGGGGAAAGAATATGGCGAATGTTGACATTTTTAGATTGCATGAAACTATTTCAATATACAGCAATAAAACATTTTACCTAGTTAAACATGTTAAACATTAGCTATTTGCTATTGAATACTCCTGAATACACAAAAAAAATAGGCATTTTTTGAGAAAGTGTAATTGTAGTTTTTGACAAAGAATAATTGCAAGAAGGAATTTGATTGGCTGATCCAGAGAGTTGCATATTGATAAAGGATGTGACTCTAGCTGAAAGTGTTAAGTAGTGGCTAATACCAATTTCTTCTGCCATTTATCAGGTTATGTGTTAAGTGATAGTGCCATAGGAAAGACACTGCTTGAATAAATATTGGTTCTTTAACTCTTGGAGAGTTCTGGATGATAAACTTGTGTGGTTCAACAGATTTTATAGAAACCCCAGTGATATCTATCCAGTAAATGTATGTAGATGGGTATGCACAATTGGGGAGGAGAGCATGCAACACCTGACAGTTATGGATACAAACATTCCGCTCTCATACACTGCATGAAAAACATCGTCTTCATCACAGACAATATACTGGGGCTGCTGGTGGGATTTGAAATCAGAACCTTTGGACGTAGTCTGTTGCTAAAACCAGTGCTAGTATTCCTTCTCAGTGGAAATTCTAATCTAGTTTAACCTTCATTTGTTATAATGAGACAACAGTAGATTTAAGACCTGATGGGTGGCTTTGATGTTTCAACTGAGACATGATTTTGCAAGGTTTCAAATGTTATCATGTTTACATTTTATTTTGTTGTGAATTGTAATTGTTCAAATTTGCTTTCAAAATACCAAGCACAGAAGTCTGGAAAATTTCTGTAAATGTCATCGTCTGACCGTCTGTATTTCCCAAAGGGAATGTCATAATTGTTAGGATTTTATCATGCTGTGAATAGTATATGACAGACTGCAATGGATTCTGTTTCAATGCTAATCATTGGCAATGTTAAACATGGCTATCAAAGCTAACAATTCATGCCCGCTGATGTTAGATGACTGGGTTGTAGCCATTCCTGGGATAGAACAGTTGGTGTGTATGATGAACACCTGACAGGGTCCAATTTTGACATGAAAAATTCCATTGATTTCTCACCAGTTGTGAACCTGACTATGAATGAGAATAGATATTGGTTAACAACTCGTGCCTCTGCTATTATGATGCTGTCTCTTTAGCTCAGCCAGGCATAGACTGGGTCATGTGTTTATGAAAGTTCTGTAGGGTTGAATTACAATATATACTGTTTGATAACCAAATCTGTCATACTATCATTTTTCTATCAAACATTATCTGGTGGTAAGATAAGCTTTTGTTAGTTTTTGAAATATTTATTTTTTCATGATATGATTCATTTATGTAACATTTAGGATATGACTGGTTTGTGCAATATTCATGATGTGATTGGTTTGTGCAGTATTCATGATGTGATTGGTTTGTGCAGTATTCATGATGTGATTGGTTTGTGCAGTATTCATGATGTGATTGATTTGTGCAATATTCATGATGTGATCAGTTTATGCAATATTCATGATATTGGGTTTTTAAAAAATATATATTTTATGATATTTATTTATATTATTGACACAGTTAATTTATATTATATACACAACACAGTCAGTTTGATATTCACGATATGGTCAGCTTATGTAATATTCATGATACAGTATGGTCATTTTATGCAATATTCATGATGCAGTCGATTTATGCAGTATTCATGGTATGGTCAGTATACAGTCTCAAGAGCCATCAGATTGCTAGAAGCAGGAAAACAGAAGTAAGTGTTTCAAGACAAAATCACACTGCTGGCATGAATTCTCATACAACACGGGACAATCTAACCAACATCTCGTACAGCAACCAGATGTAAATGGTAATGGGTTTTGATAAGCCAGTGTATAGAATCTGTCCAGCGATTGACAGCTGGTGCAAAGCAATGTAAGCAGTAAATCTCTGCTGAAACTGGGCATCAACATTCGGTTTCAAGTTCATGGAGATGCCTCAAAATGTTCTCATACTGAACAATTTCAATTGAATATTCCCGAATCATCAACATGAGTAAAGAACGGCAAATAGGCGGAGCTGTCAATTCTTACTGCTTGTATCTCTCTCGGAGATCACAGTCTTGCAGTAAATGCATGTCATAGGTCGTAACGATCCTGATTGCTTCGGCAGCTAATGTATCAATAACATTATGATTGGCTAACAAATGGACACTGAGCACATGCTTTGATACTCGGACACTCAATAGAAAGTTGGCAAACTTCAATTTAATGGTTTGCGGAGGTATTATCTGTGCCTATATAAATGCAATCAAGTGATTTACATTGAACGACTGTGATGAATGAGAGTAAATATTATCCTGTTTTCGGAACCCTTGATGGCAGACCACTGTTAATGTGTGATGTGATATATCGGCTATGGTCTTCAGCCTTGTACAGTCTCGTCATGAGCTGACAGCTGGAGGTCCGAGTGGTGGCAATATTGCTGGACATTGATATTGCTTGGACATTGATATTGCTTGGACATTGATATTGCTTGGACTAAACTGTCTGTGGTTTGATTGTATAAATAAATTGCAGATTAATTTGAATGAATTATCGTTATTTGATAAGCGTGTGCTAGTTTTTTTCAATTAACACTCTTGAAATTTGTATTTTGTTGAATTATTTTTGCTATTAATTTGATGCAGTATTGCTTGACAGTGTCCAATTTTTACATGAATTAAAAAATAACAGTGAAGTTGCATTTATATATAATGTATTTATACAATTGGCAAATATGTTATAATTACAACCAAGCATATTTTGTATGTTAATTTTTCAGAATTGGTTCATGGTCACTGATTAACCTTCTGCGATATTGCCAATAACCAATAACCAATATCTAGAGCTACTGTTGCTTATGAATATGGTACAGCCATATGGCAGAGCAAAAAGAAATGGATGCATATAAAACAGAGCCATAAAATGAAAGCCATAAAGTTGTTGATGTCACATCATGCGGAGAAAACGTTTATTAAAAATCACTTTCAGCGTGACACAGTTTTGCATGGACTCGGGAAGTCTTGGCAATCTGAGCGCCAGTTAACTATTGTTGTGCAGGTGTTTGTAAACAGCCAGCGTGGGTTGATTCTGTGGAGGACCATAGTCTATTGACCATTGACTTGCCTTGTAATTGTACAGGTGCTGATTGATCAGCTCAGTTTAATGGGTCCAGCTCGCCATCACGGGATATCCAGATATAGGGTGATCAGTGATGGTGATGCTGTTTGATGTCGGCTGTTTGGAAGCATTTCCTGGCCTCAGACAGGTTATTGTGACATACATCATGCTTGATGGAGTCTGTGTGTGCTGGTGTATTCACTGCACATTTTAATGCAGTGTTCACGTACATGTTCCTTATGAAGATTATTGTAATATATTGCACAGAAAATACTCCGATTTACTTTCTTCTACAACATAAAAATAGAACAGAAAATAAAGGGCAGTCTGAGATGACTCAATATGTTGTTCATGTCATCTTGATGATATTGAAATGTGTAAAGTTTAGTTGCATATTTTCCTGAATTAAATGTCTGTCGTCTCAAAACTGATATATTCACAATTTCCCACTACAATCATAAGTCAACAAGATCCAGACATTTTGACTTGATTTATACAAATGGTCCAATACTGAAGACCAATTTGTATTCACCTCTCTGCCAATGGATACTGGTCATATTGGACTAGTTCTACACTCTGCCTAATCAGACTCAATCCTTCAGTCTACTTCAGACCAATGGCCTTGATTGCTTCCTTTGACCATTTCTTCCTTTGATTGCTTCCTCTTCTACCTGTTTTATTCTTTAAATGTTTCTTCTGACTACTTCCACCTAAAATTGACGACTTCCTTCTTTGACCATTTCACCCTTATATTGCTTCCTTTGACAGCTTCTTCTGACTGTTTCCTTTTGGGTCACTTCCTCCTATTACATCATCTTCATTTGACCACTTCCTCCATGACTTCTTCTTTTTAAAATTAGTTTCTTCTTTGACTGCTTCTTCCTTTGACTGCTTCCTACTTTGACTGCTTCCTACTTTGACTGCTTCCTACTTTGACTGTTTCCTACTTTGACCACTTATTCCTTTTACTTTATCCTCATTTTACCACTTCCTCCATGACTTCTTCTTTTTAAAATCAGTTTCTTCTCCATGACTTCAACCTCCTTTGGCCACTTCCTCCTCTTACCATTTCCTCGTTTAATCACTTCATCCTTTGACCACTTCATGCTTTGACCACTTCATGCTTTGACTGCCTCGTGGAATTTTTAAGATTTTATTTGTTTCAAATATACAAGACACAGGTTCATGAGCAATTGCACATTTTACTTTCAATATATTGCACTTAATGTTGTATAACAAGTTGTAACATACATTTTTATTTGTTTTCAGGGGGCCCTTCAGTGTTGTGCGAAGATGTCTTCACAAGGAGACGGCACAACAATTTGCCGTCAAGATTGTCGATGTTGCCAAATTTACGTCCAGTCCTGGACTTGGAACAGAAGGTGAGTCTTACTCTATTTTCCATTGTGTCTAAATTTTCTCAGAATTTTGTCTGAATTTGTCTCTAAATTGTTTCAAAGTTATTTCTAAATTGCCTCTGACATGTCTGTGACTTGTCTGCAATTTCACCTACGTGTAATGTTTTTTTAAATCGAGAAAAGTTTGAAATCTCTAATTTGTCTAAGCAGAGAAGGAACAACAGAATAGAGGATATATTTTTTTATAATTAATACTTTTGAATCTACAAATTCTACCTGGTGTTAAGTGTACACAATTCAAAACATGATTAATTTTCATGATATATACTGGAATTAATGCCAAATAAACTATCCTCACCATATGACATGTGCCATTATGAGATCATAAATGGAATTGTAGCTATGTTCAAACTTGTCAGTCTACACAGAGTTAGCACAGTGGACTGGTCATCTTCGTAGTCTTCTAGGATATTCCTGTACTACTAGTCAATTTCAATAACAGTAGATGGATCTGGATTGATATTTACGTGATGACCTAATTTGTGTCCTTCCCGAAGCACCTAAAGCTTGCTTTCCCTGATAACCTTGGTGACCTTGTTAAATGAGAGTTTCACGAAGATTGTTCTATTTCTACAGTTGTGAGGAAAATAAGACCCAGGACGCTCTTGGGATTAATTCCAATTTTTGTTTTCTTTCGGTTTGTGAGGATTTATAAAACCTGAATTTGCGTGAAATGACGGAACTCCCTTCATTATCTGAAATGTTGCCCTTGGGAGAAGGCAATATGAAGAAAGCAACTCTGTCATTTGGCTTGATGTGTGTCTGGATTATGTTATATTTCGATCTATTCAGATGTATTACGTGAGAAGATCATTTGCCATGCCTGGTAGTACATGGAAATACAGAGTAAAACTTGTGTTGCATCCATGGTCATTGATCGTCACGTATGGCTAAGATTCCCACTGTGACATAAAGCATTCCATTCTCATTGAAGAAATTATGTATATGACGTTTTTCATCAGAACTTATAACAGTAATCTTTCTTTGAACTATATTCCTGTACAGTTTTTAAAATTACAATTCTTTTTATATTCGCAAAATCATCGGATACGTACATATCTTTGTTTGTTTTGACTCATAGCAGATATATCTAACATTGTTGTCACATTACATGCAATCGAACCCTTGCGTTGCTTCACAATTCCTCAAGTTCCTCCTGTTGGATGTTTTCGTAGTGATAAATCATCTAGTCCATTTACTTCTCAACACTGAACAAGAACATACACTGGAGAGATGCATTAAAGTCCCCAGAGTTTGATCCTGATCTTAAAAAGTCAGTGTAGCAGTCTCTCCAAATGTCAGGAATATTTTTATCGACTTTGACGATGGATGGCTTGTCGTAGGACACTCATGCTTGGGAAGTAGTTTGGAACAACAGCCTGATTTACATTCAATGAGTTGCATTGTAGCAGGTGCTGTGATGTCCAATGTCACCGGATGATTTTAATTGTTTTCATCATCATATCAATAGTTAACTGGTTTTGCAGGTTATTAAAGTTGCTTGATCATTCGATATGTACAGTCTTAATGATAGTATAATTATTGATGTTATTTCTATTTCGATACTTACTTCTAAAACACACTCGAATAGTCCCGCAATTCCCCCAGATATAGCCATCTATTCAA
>JAUTBT010066113.1:0-14215 GCA_032361225.1 Lepetodrilus schrolli
ATGTAATGTGACAAGAAACACGGACTGTACTCTGTGTAGTGTGACAACTAACACTACATGTACTATGTAGTGTGACATGACACACTGACTGTACTCTGTGTAGTGTGACAACTAACACTACATGTACTATGTAATGTGACAAGAAACACGGACTGTACTCTGTGTAGTGTGACAACTAACACTACATGTACTATGTAGTGTGACAAGAAACACGGACTGTACTCTGTGAAGTGTGACAACTAACACTACATGTACTATGTAATGTGACATGACACACTGACTGTACTCTGTGCAGTGTGACAACTAACACTACATGTACTCTGTAATGTGACATGTGTACTCTGTAGTGTGACAACACTACATGTACTCTATAATGTGACATGAAACACTCCCTGCACTAAAGGTGATGGCGGATGCACTTCGTTACATGGATCAATATTCCAATCAGTTTTTACAACTACGTGTTGGAACCGACATCGTGCTCATCACAGGACACAATCATACCTCTCCCTCAACAGACAGTTGGCCTGTCCGACCTCTTTTATAACATCGAACTTGGACGGAAGCGCGGTCCAGGGACGGGGTCGATTCCCTAGCGTCTGCCTAGACCCCTTTGATGACTGGCAGAGAGACCGTCTCTTGTACGACCGCCATACTTGCTGCTGTCGTATGTCTGACTTTTCCTTGTCGTAGTGTTTCTTGTAGGCGTGCATGGCCTTGCCCATGATATAGTCGTACTCTTTGTCAACATCTGAAAGCAATACAAACACGACATAGACGTACGTACCACAAGGCAGGCTGGATGGAAGCGTTGTTCTATAATACTGTCATCGTCGAGTGTGACTGGCATTAGTTCAGTGAGCCGCCATTTTGAACAGGGATTCATGGACTACGATCAATATGATAATGGAGACATATATCGATCGACATAATTAATTCGTGGAAGACGCTGCTCGCGTTCTTCGGGAAACGCGCGCGCTTCAATTGATTTGAAGCTCGGCTCTTGTACTAAAAGTCAGAATGCATTAATGATGGTATGGACTGAACGTAGAACAAAAGCGATTGACCGCTTGGGGATTGGTGCATAATTTATTTGGATATTTTATGTAGAAATACAAATGGTACAGGTCACTGCACTGAATGTCTGCGAGGTATTTACAGCTTCATTAATTCAACAGTTTACGAGAAGGCTACATGGACAGTAATTAACCAGCCGTATACTTAAGAACACGTACATGTACGGAGTGATTCTTAAGTCAAGAAAATGCACATACGAGTATTAACATTTGTAATTCAACACTTTCCTCCTGCCCTAAACTGACAAGCCGTGAATCTTGAAAGCGGCTCGAGACCCCAATTGAAAATAACATTAAAAAAAACGTACCCTGCAGTACAATAGTAGCTGATATCTTCAGTTTTGAATGACACTAAGATATTTGGACTACAATTTAATGTGTACATCTAACAGCAGATATATTAATACATAATAACAGCGAATCTTTAGAAATAATGTACATAGTTGATATTTACATTTGTAAATAAAATGTCAATACACGCATTTCACATATATTTTGACACAATCGGAAATTATATTTTAATGCAGGTTTTAGATGCTAAGGATAGTTTGAACACCGATTCATGGAATCTATGGGGTATTATTACTATTTCATCTAAATTTTAACTTCATCAGGCACATTGAGCCTACATTAGGGTTATGTTGAAATGGATGGGGGATAATGATTACCAGCTGCTAACTTGAATCTGTTATTTGCAGTTTCGACTTTCAGCTAATTAAGATTGTTCCCATTACATTCTACACCCTGACCCAGTAGACCCAGTACGATTCATGCTCCAGCTTAAATTTGATAAGGGTATTTGTGAGAAAGAATGAATTCGAACATGAATTCGCACTTTTAAAACACGTTTAGTAATATAGAGTCCCTGTTTCCTCTAAATAATGAACAACCGCGACATAATTGATTGGAAACTGTAAATGCTTTAGAGTCTGTTACATACGCTATGGACAATTATTATCACGGGCTATGTCGTATTTGGCACCAACATGCTGCAAACTCTTTAACAGAGGAGGTTTGTATCTAGCCTGTTATTTTCATTTAATGATAAACTTAATCTCGCAACATACACACTGTCTAGACTAGACGACTAACTGTCAATGTATTTGTGATTTCAGTTTCGCTACGCTTAGCAAAATTAATGGTGACATTTACATACAGCTTCCGCGTTCAGCTAAGAATAGTTTACTTTGAATGAAAGAAAATACTGTATCAGGCTTATGTAGATATGTAATATTATCTTTAATCCGATATATGTCGGCCATAGACAATAGGTATAATTGTATTCTCCAGAGGTACGTTTGTTTATAAAAGGTACGGCACAGCAAGCTTCGTAAAAGAAGTAGATAAATAATGGTATAAAAGTACAAGTGTCCGTATAATGCAAGAAACCATAAATAAACTACATCACTTAGAGATAAAATCACCCAACATAAACAACGATAGCTACCGCAAGTTACAACTAATTCAACAATGTAATAGATGTTGGGTTAAAAACCTTATTTTTATCTGCTTGCTTTATTATTGGAACCTTACTTAAACAGACGCCTCGATGGTACTGTTCTTTTAGGAAGTGAGAGGAATCTGATTAAATAGTCCTAGACGTCCTATGCATTCAATAAATATATTTTCTATTCCAGATAACGTAATGCTGTCTTGCTTGCTAGGTACTTTACACATTGCTTACTGTGTGTTTTTGTTTCTATAGCTTACTGACATGCGCAGAGATGAACGGAAATAGTGGCTATTTACCATAATTCCACTGTTCATAGCAATCATCAGCTGATCATATCTAATTTAGCATTATATTGCATTTTACGACCGTTTCAAAGTAACTGTCAGATTCGTGAAGACAACATTACTTTGGATTACATTACATAGACATTTCAGAGTTTCAGCGATTCAGAGTTTTTTTTTATTCCCTTATTATCACCAACGGTGGTACAAGAGTACAAATAAATATTGCATACATATATGAATTGATTCGGTACTAGTGATTCAAGATGGTTAGACATTTTACTTGGCAAACGCTGAAATTACAGTTTTTATAAATTTGGATAAATTCTTAATTTCTTTGAGGACAGACAACAATAATGTATGTTACACAACTTACCCAATGCACTCATTTCATTGCAATAGTAAAGAAAGAACGAGGAATGCGATAACCACGCATTTTAATGTCAGATGGCATTGTTATAGTTAGCTCTAATATAATGTTTTCTGTCTGTAATACTAATAACGTAGTATTCTACAATGCTGGTAAAATAATGGCACACTTATAATTAGCAGTAAAAAAACCCACGAGCAAGACGTACACTTGATTGATACATGAACACGTACGTCATTATGAACTCAACTCACAGAATCACCGCAGTGTCTACCAACCAGTGCTCGCATGATTACTGCAACACATTCGTTACAGGTGTTGTAGGTTCCCATTTCCCGTAAACTGACAAGCCGTGATATGAGCGAATCTATATTGAAGGCGGCTTTAAACCTTAAAACACGTAGGCGGGAGATCACTTTCTATTAAAGGAATCGACGTACTGCAAGCCAAGATCAACAGCTGTTGGGTAAAAAAAAATGTATCTTCCAAGTGAACATTGCATATACCTGAACATAACCTCAGAACCAATAACATTCTACTTTCTAATACGTTCTAACTGCGCAATAGACATATATATCTAGTGTACAGTACACAGTATCTGAACATGCACTACGTACCACTGTCTGAACTCGATGACATCGTGTCTAATCATGAAATGCCATGTCCGCCGCACGTGATATCCAAAGCATTATACATACGGCATATGATATAAACAAATGGGGGAAAATATGTTGGCATTTTCTTCGTATTTGGAACTGTAAGTTATAAACGCTATGCTGCACGACTTGAAGTGTAACGAAGGCAAACCGACGGAACTCTTGACGGAGTCTTGGTGAATTATTTATATTCCGCGTCACTTCTTTCCCTGCTTGGTGCTTTTTTAGGTTAATTACCACGGCACTCATTAAAGACGTGATTTCCCAATGTGTGTTTGATTTACCGCTAATCGATGCATCGATATTCGTGAGGCACGGAGATGAAAATACCCCGATTAATATGGTAATAGTCGTGGCATGGATATCCGTACAATGGCTTTGCGTTGTGTCTTGATCCTTTAACATTGATTGATGACTAGGTGGCAGAAATATCACAAATTGGTCGGTAATGCCAGTAAATCCCCAAAGGTATTCTTCATAAACAAGCATCTAATAGCATTAGCGATCATGTGGATATATCAGTATACGGGCTAATGATACTCTTAAAGTATGTGTCGTTAAACATGAATGTAACGTAAATGGCATTTGATTTACATGCATTGCCAAATAACCAATAAATCAAATAGCCTATCTTTGTACGTATACACCTACAGGTAAACATATTCTGAAGAAAGAAATGGCTCACTATCATGGCCGGATGTATATAATCCATTACCTTGAATTATGGTGTCACCCCCGAGACACAACTTGGCAAGTTTTCTTGACATTTTGAATTATATTGCATTCCGGAAATGTCAAGATATTAAAATTAAATGTTCTAGCCTAATATTAAATTAAAATATAGAATCTTGTTCTTGTCATGATTAAATTCAATAACTGGTTTCTTTTAGTTTTATCGGTGCATTTGATAAACTGTATGTGTTATAATTTTCTGAACATTAAAAAAAAAATATATTCCAAGGCATTAAGCTATATTAGGGGGGATTGTTTTGAATTTATACGAGTTTTGCATACCATGGTACCCTTTCATGAAATTTTCGCATCAACTAAGACCACAGCGCTGTCGTATCTGTCATTCAAGCTGATCACTACGACAGCGCTATTGCGCGATATCTCGAAACAAAGTTGCCATTAATAAAAACTAAAATCTGAGTTTTTACTCAACTTTGAGAAAACTCAAGCAATTTGCATTTCTCGAAAAAAATAAGTTCCGGATGTTTACTGAAAACTACATCTAATTAAAAAATTAAGTTACAGTCGTACGATGTTGTTTTTTTTCTCGAGAAATCCGGACATGGTCTCAGAGGACTCGAGAGCGTTATGAAGGCTGTGCTGATGCTTTTCTTTCTAAATTACATAGATACCCACTCACCATAGCTACTGGCCACCGGTAGTCGAAGGGAGATAACCGACTGGGGCGGTGCCTGAAATACAGAAAAAAACATACTATATAATAGATTTAAATACCTGCATACACACATGGAGCATATTATGTATCTGTAGCTAATATGATGCACTCATATAACTCTTTCACCAGCGGGTTTTACGAAGTTCTCATAACTTGTATGATCAACTAATTTGTATTTTAAATAATATATATTAAATCAAAATACAACAACATTTTGTTATCAAGTACACTGGACATAATAATGGTTAATGGAATTATTGTACATCCATATGCATCAATACTAAGAAAATTCCATTTCTAATAATCTGTTATCGTACACATTTGTGTCGTTCATGATCATAATTAGGAAATTAATAAAGTTGTATTGATTAGACCTATGGCCCATATTCAATACAAAAATTACATACAGCGTAGTATGTTTCTTGTCGTAGCAAATCCATGAATGAATGCATCAGCTATTTGAAATATTCATGAATAATGTCAAGGATTCAAGGTTCTGTTTTAATCATATTTCTAATGTGAGTGCGAAGGTGGGTATCGTCTCACCTGAATGTGCTCTGCATAACACATACGTCTGAACAATATTTCACTAGAATACATGACGAATGCATCAATCCATTAATGGTGCAAGATAGAATGGCTCCACAACACCGCCGCCTGTATTGGGCAGTATACGACCACGATCAGAAACCTACTGCCATAAATACTGCTTGGAAACAATCGCATTTTGACAACACCACATTAAAGCAGCCTTATCATATTACCAGATTAGATATGAAACATTTCATTAAGTTTGTTTGCAAGGGTGGCTATTTCTTGATCGCTAGTGTATCGGGTATATTGAGATGGCTGTCTCAGTAAAGCACAATGGCACAATAGCGATATATCAAGGCTGATATCGTGTATACAGTTTAAACCAAAGGAAGGAACGTTAATTACATGCATGGGTTACATTGAACAGTGAACCGTTCTGGTATGGCTCCATTTCTATTACTATAATCGAGCATGCACGTGTACTACTTCAATGTATTGGTAGAGAATGGCAGGTAAGTCAGTTCCTGTACTTGTCAAGCTGGATATAATAGAACTCATTACTGAGTTCAAGGCGTATTTATACACGAAGATGCAGATATTTTTAGGTGGGGATCGTGTTCCACTGGTCGCGTAGCCAGCGGAGTAGCACTGTCCAAAGTAGGATTGCCAAACTAATTCGGGCAATTTATAATTTACCTTTCCACAGTATGTAGAATATTAATAAGCACGGTTAATGGCCGCTGCGATAGCTACGTTATTGTGAATGACTTATGTATACTTCAAAACGTTCTGACAGAAATACAATTTTGTACTGTGACTATCGTTGTTACAACAGAGTACCTGGAATCTAATTACACACTGCAATGCACATATTATTGCATATATTATTGCACACGGTTTTGCACATCTTATTACTGCACCTCAGTCTTGCTTGAATAATGCCTTTAATCACTCCAAAACTTGCAATCATCCATGACAAATCGTAAGATAATTTTATTATGATTCATGCTATTTGTGTCCAGCCCCACTGCATATATGTTTACACTAAGAATATTGGAATATTCAGTACACTGCATTTTATCTACATTTAGATTGATATACATTCCGACATGAACAAAATAGATCGCCGTTGATATTGTTATGGTACCATTGCTGTCTATTTGAAGATAACGTGATATTAAGAATATGCAATTAATTAAAATCTGGTAATTAGAAATGGCATTGAAATAAGTATACCACCATCTTAAACCTTCAATACACTAGATACAGTACTTTGATGTAAAGGGATTGAACATATTCACAGAATAATAGTAAGTGCCACGAACATCTCTGTGGTACCCCACTTAAGATACCGCCGTATTGTTGTCTGCCACACAATCAAAACTGTCATACTTTCGGTCCGTTTGCAAAATCGGTAAATAAAGCAACAGTATAAACCTATCAATGCAATTAATTGAATACAATGTTTGAGGTTAACGGAAAAGAACTAAGCTTCCATTTTAATTATACTTAATTTATGTTTTTTGTTTGCTTTGATACTTATATTCCCTGTTAATGAATAACTCCAAGGGTCAGTCATGAGCGCAAAGCAACGGCGGAATTTGATTATACATCCGTAGACATTGACTCAGGCACCGCTAATGTGGTTACAAAGCATTCAGTCAGATAAACCTTTAACCACAAACAAGACTTAGCTTGACGATATGCTTTGAATAATAATATATTCTGAGGGATAAGAAATAATATTTGTATATTCCTATCCCGGTGCTCAGTGACCAATACTATACAATAGGTGTGGTATGAGGGTTAGTATAATATCTTAATGCATTTATCTGATTAACTATAATTCATGTGGTTTTTGATCATGACCACACACGCCAATGCACTAAGCCTAAAATACTATAGAACAACAGCTTTGGGGAAATAGCTTTGGGGAAATAGCATGGCAATGGAAGAACAATAAACAGGCTTCAAGGAAAATGTGTCTTTCGGGTTTGCAAGTAGGTTTCTAATGTAAACGGTATTATATACTTATCAACACTAATATAATAATAATACTATGATATAACGTTTTTAGAATCATATTGAACCACCCGGCATCCGTTTGTCAATCTGTGGTTTAACGTCCCTACGTGATTTAATAAGCACTGCCACGATTATAGATACTGATTATAATAATACTAGTATATAATTATAATTGTATGTTTATATAATATTTTACGGTAGTTATGTTTCAATTCACGTTGACAACTTAAGAAATGACCGCCATTTTATGGTTGTTCACTGAAGTATGAACGATTTGAAAGTGTTGGTTAAACCGCACTTTCAAATCGTTCATACTTCAGTGAACAACCATAAAATGACGGTCATTTCTTATAATTTCAAACGAACTAATTTCTAATGGCAGTGATGATTTCATAAACCGTGGCGCATTAATACAATCAAACGGACATTTTCAGTGTGGGTCTTCCGATTGTCGACTCGGTTTTATGTAGAGTATTTTCTTGATAAATATGATCGGGAAGGAACAGTTATTAAAACAACATGAAGGTAGGAGTTCTGAATCTTTAAATGCATATTATACTAGCTGTTTATCAATGGACAAACTTCTGCTACAATGACCCGATCTTTAAATTGTTAGAAATGATATTATTGTTAGAATCTGATATTAGCTGCGACTGGACTCATGTAGCTATAACGGTATATTCAGTTAGTTGTTAGATGACGTACACGTACACAAAATATGGCAATGGACTAGATGTAGACATGAAAACCTTCATCTAGAAAGGAAATAAGCGTAAAATAAAATGATGCACTGATGCAACTGCAATGCTAACATTCCAATGAAAGTAGTTTCGGCAAAAGTATACACGGAAGTTGAAACTTTTTGTGAATTTAGATGAGTATGAACGCAACAATTTGTTGTATAAACTTTTGTCACGTGACCATGTTTAGGCCAATCGGCAGTCGCGAAATCGTGTAAACGTCATAGTAAGAAATTATATATAATTACCTTCACTCGCCCAGGCACGTATGCAAATACATATAAACTATGATTTAAATATGGAATCATACCCCTCGACATGTTGCATAGCTCTATGGAGATGCTCACTTCCTATGCCAAGTGACTCTACGAGCACCAATTATGACCTACCTACACTGACGTCATACGTTGCAGCAGGCCCGATGACGTCGAGACACCGACGGTTATGTACGCAATGAAAACCAGGTTGGTTTAGATCCCAATACATTAGTTTTGAGAATATATGTGGAATATTCATGAATAATGTCAAGGTTTCAAGGTTCTGTTTTAATCATATTTCTAATGTGAGTGCGAAGGTGTTTTAAATGTGTTGGTCTACAGTTGTAAAATTTAAAATAGACATGTATTAGGAAATAAGCATTAAATAACATATAAACAATGTTGTTAGTTTTCGTAAAAATGCACATATTGTTTTTGGAGATAGAAGGATTTTCTAAAACTGAAGCGCTCAACTTTTATACCTTGCTGTAAAATTGTTCTATCTCCAAATAACGTGTTCTATATAAGTATCATTCGGAAAGGGACATATAGAACAGTTTGGTTCTAATAATAATTCGAGATTGTGGAGTTACCATACATGTCAATGTGTCGAAAACACCTTTATTCCGCTAATTTGGGGTTGAAACTTCGCGAGGAAATAGAAAAAGAGCTAAATTTTACCCACAACTCCATTCTTTTAAAAATAATTGGACTTATATTTAGTCGTTTTCAACAGTATTTCTATAAGTGCATCTCGGCTTGTCGTTTGAAGGTAGGAGGAATACTACATATAGCAGAAACATTTTGATTACGATCTCATGCTCAAGCTCAAATGTTGTATGGTGATTTGATAACAAAACCTTGAGTTGAGCATGAGTTTTTACTAAAAAAAGTTTCGTAATCTCGATTAGGGCCTGATACCGAAGTACATGTACTAAGAACGATAACTGCATTTCTATGGTGTTTACATAATAGCATAACGCCGACATTGAAAAGATGCCCCACCCATGGACCTCCATTTCAATCATATGATACACTGCGGACACATATCCTAGTATTAGATAATACTTATAATAATATGAATATTTATACTGAGCCAAATCCACGCTCGAAAGCATTCTCATAGCGTTACATTACTACCCCGGTCATTGGATATGTGTGCCCTCAATTCCTTCTCAATTCCCTGGGTACCATACAACTCAAGCTGCCGTTCAAGGCGCTACAAGGTTAGCATTCACATGTCCATCTCATTCTTCCGGATTAGTTACTTACCCTCTTCTCGACTATTGGATCAGGCAAGCCTATGAAGAATTTCTTCATGACAATAATACGACTTTATCATCGGGACATGCTGCTGCCATATTCATACAAACTTTCACAGCTACACCCACGTGATTATCCTCTATTCAAGTCAGCAAAATGACGTCAACCTGAGGTCCAATACGATATGGCATTCGTCATGTATGCCCCTCGTCACAGTAGTTGTTCATAATCCATCTCGAGCGTACTATTAACTTTGCCATCGTATTTACGTTTATATGATGGTATATATTCCTACTATGGATGTGGATATAAAAGCATGGCAGTCACGGCGAACAGCCGACTCTGCGTACTGTATATAAACTTGAGCGTGTTATAAGACTTCATCCGGTTTTTGTTTGAAGCACAGGACAAAGCATGACCTTCTGTTGTCGCGTGTATAGCTCCAAGCGAAAGCTTAATGCCATAAAGCGTCGATCACCGTCTTTGTTCTGCATACAGTTGTGTACTTGTATCGTTTGAAAGTGTGATCCATGAATCTATGTTCATAACTTCGACCAATCATGATTATGTTCAGAGATCCTGTGTTGGGAGATGGCCTTGTTATGAGTACTAGTTTCGAGGGCAAACACTACCTACGTGTCGTGTTCCAAACACTATATGGAATAACGGAAAGTACTACGGTGCCATCGTACATAGGCCAGGTTAGATGCATCTGTGGTCTATTTTACATTGCACATGATGCCATGAAGGAAGGCTTCAGGCCAATACCCGGAACAAAACTGCTATGATGACTGACGACGTAACACTTTAATAGCCACCGTATATAATCCATGGAATTTATTTTTGATGTTATCGTTTTACTAATCGTTACCGTTAGGACGTAGGGAATTCCACACATCGGCTACAGACCCCTCGGAAACCCATACTCGTGGTCTTGATCTGGGGACATGTTCCCGAAGCTTAACGACATCGTTAAGCCTCTGTAGAGGAACATTTGACTTGTGATTATCAAATGTTCCTTCACGAATGCTTAACGATGGCGTTACGTATACGATAGCTTTGGGAACATGGTCCCAGGGCGATTATATCTCACTCAGATTATCAAATCGATATGTACCTACACCTGTACGTCATGTACTCCTGGTTCAAGAGAAAGCCATTTGCAGTCATAAAGACGTTCATATATCAAATTTCTTCTGGTGTGTTTCCCCGGTGTTGCGTATTAATATTACTATTAGTGAGATGGAGGTACTCTACAGTTGATTGTTTCGATGTAATTTTGATAACAAATAGTGTAAGTGACTAAATTTTATATTAATACTGTTAACTTTACTTATCACTAAACATAGTCTACGTATAATAATTCCAGTGTAATTAAGAATAGTTCTGTGACACATTATTGACTTCAAAATGAGTCTCGGCAACGTGCACACAATATACATAATAGCGTGTGTGTTTTTTACAGCAACACCGCCTCCCCGGTTCACGGTACAAAAGTATAGTTAATGAAAATATACATGAATATGTAAACTATATGTTTATATATTTTTAGATTTTAAATGATATCTAATAAGATTGTAATATATTAATCATTCAAGTTTTATGTGTAACGTAGCTGTGCTGTCTCTCATAACACCTTTGACTTAGGCTTACTAGTGTATGTTAAACTGACAAGTTAACAAGCAAGAACTTGACTTAGTGTTACGATTGACCGTTTTTAACATACCAGTAATTACAGGTAGGTTGTACGGTTATTGGTCGACAGGTGTATTATGTGGATAATCATGCCAAAATATATGCAATAAGATTGAATGTAGGCGATCAGTGAATAAAGGCAAAGCATTACAAACGCCCGAACAACAAACATGTATACATGACACAACAGCATTACATTACTTTTGAAAATGGTAATTTATAAATTAATGTATCTAAAAAAACACATGATTAGCTAGGTTATTTATTTTTGTTTAAACTAATATATTCAACAAAATAAATTAAGGGCCGGCAAATATTTTGTGGGGATGATTTCTACTAGGCTTCAGGAATCTGGTTCCATTCTTCTTCCAATTTGTCTGCAAGTTCTCGAAGAGTACCTGGAGCTTGTAGATATTTGGGAAATATTCGTTGTTAATATTATTTAAGGCTATTTTTATATATGCAAAAAGGCTACTGGCCCTTAATTAATTTAGTTGAGTATACAGTTCATAACCGCTAAGCGATGTATTAAATCAACCTAACCGTAAGTTGAACAAAGTGTACATTGTCAAAGAGCACACTTTTATAGGACCACTAACATTGAATGTTAACAGACACCTAGCTATACTACATAGTCCCACATTTGGTAATGTCCAATGTCACGCCATGCTCTATTGTGCAGACTTTCAATGCATATCCTACACAGGTACAGCCCCCTCGTGACATTTGATATACACCAGGCCTTCAGTACAGGCTCATGACCGAATGCCACAATATAAATACTAGTACAGTAGTGTTTACCTCGGGTCATGTTGTCATCTGTTGGCATTAGGAACTAACATACGTGTAATTATTGCCTATTTATTGGTGTCTAACTAAGTCATGACTAGACCAAATTGAATTTACACAAGGGAGTTAGTCTACGGAAACATGCACACATGAACAGATGACAGATACGGCGATATGGCGCTTACTTCTTTTAGCTGAGAACACGCATGGAATCCATAACATGACCATGAACTAGGATTATAGATTAGCTGTAACATATCAATCTCACGATATTGTGATGTCTTAGTTGAAATATCGTTTAACCCAATTGTATCTTCTTTAATAGCTAGATATAGCATTCGTAAGAGCTATATTTGTGGAGAATACCTAGGAGTTCTACCAATTGCAAACATTGTATTGTTACTTTGAATACTTCAAATTCGGATGTTTGTGCATTCATCTTGTAGGTATTTAATGGTTACCTAATCGATTACATTGACTGACAGATAGGTGCTACTATTTCACTATTGAATATTACTAATACCAAATAATAATACTATGTTCATACAACGCACTAAATATACTATACATATTGACTACAGAGAGTAAGGATCATTGTCCGAAAAAAGCAAGTCCATGCGATGACGGAAAGTAAACTCACCGATGAAGGTCTAGGCTTGGAAACCTTGCGAGTCTTCTTCACACACCTGACTGGAATATTCGTCTCAGACTTGGTCTCGTGCACCTCGTTATGGTAACCGTCATGGACATCGGCATCGTCATCGTCTTCAATTGGTGACGAAACATGGGGGATGACAACTTTTATCTCGACTGGCATCGTTCATCAAAACGTCCATTAGTAGTCATCGATCAGAAAATACTCCAAACGACCTGGTATCTTCATCATTTTAACCCTTCATCGTACAACTTAGTTCTAATAATGCGGTGGGTGTCTTGTTCATTATTATGTTCGTCTGTTTCTTTGTCATCATTAATGACAGCCATTTATAGAGCATCTGGTGAAGAAAAGACACTATGTTTTTCCTGACTAGGCCAACATTTCCAAAAGTAATCCACACGTCTGGTCACTTGACCATGTCAAATCTGTTATTGTAGGATTGTCACCACAGTCTGTAATACACTGGAGTCACCCTCTCGGAATAACGAGAGACTTGGCATTTTTCATGGTCTGGTGGAACCCATTTCAAATCCATAATATCCACACTGGGAATAATTAAACAACGGCAAACAGGTATTTAAAGTCCACGACCTCTTATCTGAAATTATACTTAGTTGCCTCCATAGCCTCTCACCGCTCATGAGCGCCTGTAAGGGAAATGTAGGTATGTTTACTCATGCGTGGAATTCATTCATCGACTTCGAACATTGCCTATTCGGAACGTGGTAAAACCGTATACATGTGGTATATAGATATCGTTGGAGAATATATGTTTATGGTTACTATCTATTACACTTGATATTGCTTACACTACTGTTATATATGAGAGGTTATTGCCTCGTATACTATTTTAGCTATGAATATCTGGCGTTCGTACCTGGTAATTGTCACAGGTAATCTCACAAGTACGGCCTACCACACACTATAGTTGCGTCGTTATATCTCTATATTCGTAATGCAATGTACATAGCCATAGTATAGCATAGTATGCCTTACAATGAATATGTAGG
>JAUTBT010066124.1:0-14211 GCA_032361225.1 Lepetodrilus schrolli
TTGTACTCTATACTCTAGTATGTTACTGTTTGTACTCCATATTCCAGTTTGTTACTGTTTGTACTCCATACTCCAGTATGTTACTGTTTGTACTCCATACTCCAGTATGTTGCTGTTTGTACTCCATATTCCAGTATGATGATGTTTGTACTCCATATTCCAGTTTGTTACTGTTTGTACTCCATACTCCAGTATGTTGCTGTTTGTACTCTATACTCTAGTATGTTACTGTTTGTACTCCATATTCCAGTTTGTTACTGTTTGTACTCCATACTCCAGTTTGTTACTGTTTGTACTCCATACTCCAGTATGTTGCTGTTTGTACTTTATACTCTAGTATGCTACTGTTTGTACTCCATATTCCAGTATGTTACTGTGTGTACTCCATACTCCAGTATGTTGCTGTTTGTACTACATAATCCAGTATGATGATGTTTGTACTCCATATTCCAGTTTGTTACTGTTCGTACTCCATACTCCAGTATGTTGCTGTTTGTATTCCATACTCCAGTATGATGTTGTTAGTATTCCATACTCCAGTATGTTACTCTTTATACTCCATGCTCCATTTTGTTACTGTTTGTACTCCATGCTCCAGTACGTTACTGTTTGTACTCCATACTCCAGTATGATACTGTTTGTACTCCATACTCCAGTATGATACTGTTTGTACTCCATACTCCAGTATGATTCAGTTCCATATAACACAGTTTTATTTATTTCCAGATTATCCTTTAAGAACATCAGATTTGTCAGCATTTCCAGCCCACATGAAACGAGCATATTACAGAAGTTATGTAGGTAAGTGCTCAGTCCACGTTCGGCCAGAAAATGTCTATAACATCCAAACACTAGAACAAGTATTGTACACTTCTCAGAGGCATTGGAAGCTCTGTATAAGTGAGGTGGTTAGTAGGTGTAGACGAAATGAAATACCGATGTAGTGTTTTGGAAACTGCACCTCCTTTGAGGAATGCCACCATCTCCTCAGGTCCCGCCTCATGCGATGCATTTCTATGTCACGTGATAGAGTGCACACGACACCTTTTTTTTATGAATCACATCTATTTTGATTTGTTTTCGATCAGTCAAATGTGCCAATCCTCGAAGTCCCACTGTGCCATCTATTGTACAATAGTTGGAACCGTACTAGTTATATAGGGCTGATCATTAGCAGTGTTTTTGAACATACCAACATACCTATATGGATGTTGTAATTATAATTATAGAATGCGAACCTTGTTGCTTCTGATTTAAATTATTTCAAATAATCTAGTCTAGGAATTTAGGTTATTTTACTGTTGCAAATACAGTAATCTTATTTCCTGTTTTATCATTGATTCATACAATAATTACATGCATAGGCAGACCCAATGCATATCACGTTTTCAATGTAAACTAGATTTAATTATGTTCCCAAATGCCTGATTTAGAAATGCATCGAAATAATACAATCTAATCATATTGGTGATTTCGTGCACATGTTGCAATAATCATCGCATCTGCAAACAGATTTTCCGATATAATTGTACCTCTATCACATTCAGTTGGATAGTTCAAAACCCAGTCAGCGTTTTCAACATTTCAATTTGTATGTTTGATCCTTACACTGCGGTCGTGCTTCCGACATAGAGGAATACAATTAGTGGCCAGTGGCGCCATCTATCTTTTTTAGATTAAGAACAAACGTCATAATTCACTTGCTCGATTTTTCATTTTAATCTTTTCAAAAGCAACATTGTTTTTGCTGTCCTCCAACTCTGTTGTATGGCGTTTCGCTGAAAGCAGTTCAATCCATTACGCTGCAGAATGATAGACCAATGT
The DNA here is from genome assembly GCA_032361225.1 of Lepetodrilus schrolli. Classification (NCBI taxonomy): domain Eukaryota; kingdom Metazoa; phylum Mollusca; class Gastropoda; order Lepetellida; family Lepetodrilidae; genus Lepetodrilus; species Lepetodrilus schrolli. The sequence continues at coordinate 1,825 of JAUTBT010066124.1, forward strand.
CACTGAAAACGTTCTTAATGTCATAATTGTAATTGTATCATGATACACTATAAATTGTAGTCTCTCATTTCACAACTGACAACGTTACATCACAGGAAGTCGCTATATATTTATACACACAGTGCCACAGGTCGTGAAGATATTGCTTCCTAATCATTATTTTTCAGATTACAAATGTCAGAATATCGGTAGTCTTATTTCTCTGTTATCTCATGACAAATGCCAGAAGGGATTATAGCCCAAATACGAGTTATTATTGTATCATTGCTTTGGTAATTGAAGTACACCTAATCGGATCCTTTCTACTGATATTCCAGACTACAAGCGAAGCAGTTTGAACGAACTAATACAGCGACTGCTGGCGCTGCGGGGAAATTCACGTGAAACCGCAAGAGCTTCTATGATGCGGTTCGGAGCCGGAAGACGATGATCTCAAGAATCACATGACTTGGGGCCAAACTTAATAAACGGTTCTCCTTGAATAGATCAATGCAGTGTTCAGCAAGTTCTTTGAAGCTAGTCATATTTTATTTCTATTTAATACTCTCCGTTTTTTAAATGTGTCTTTCTTCATCGTAAATAACAAAATAAATATATATTATGACATGTCGATGTTCACCGTGTAGGACAATATTGTATATTATTTGTAGCTTTTAATTTTTTTTGGCATATGAAAATATACGAAATTATATATCCCGGCAAACATCGTTATGCTTCAATGCCCTAAGATTCAATCCTTTAAATTAGTAGAATATTATGGTGAACATTAAGTTGCAATTGCCAAACAAGTCCTATCCATCATGCTAAGATTAATTCATCTTATAACGCTAAGAGGTAGGATACGGATTTTCCTAGAATTGTTTATGCACTCTATAGTGATCTCAAAATGAACGTGTCTCAGTAGAATTTGACTTCATTTAAGAAATGCAAGTGACTGTGAGCACTAGACATCGTAATTACAGCTGATCTTCTTTACTGTCAACTTACCACGGAGTTGATGTCCAAACACACACACACACACACATACATACACACACATACATATATACACACATACACACACACACACACACACACACACACACACAATAACACTAAACATTCTACAATCTCTTCAGCGTTGTGTTCACTCGCCTTACACTTCCGCTGGGAGGGTTTACCTTATATCTGGTGTTTATCATGCTGATCCATACACATATTTTAAGTGAATAAATATGCCGTTGTTTTAAGCAAGAGTTTGTTTTTAACGATACTATGAGTGAAAATCAATCAAGAATATTGGTTGCGTTTGATCACCAGATTGCCTTCCTGAACACGTCAACGGAGTTTGAATAACCATCTCGAAATAGTTTCTGGAAAAAATGAGATTAAAGCAGCAAATAATAATTGTTTGTAAAATTGTTTGTTGAGCGACTAATTAATTATAATGGATCGCGGCGCGGTACTCTTTTCTGCTTCAATGGCAGGGTATCCTTTCACGAAGCTCTGTTAATCACTAAGAGGCCATATCGCTCTCTTTGCCGATAGCTAATACACAGCAAAGAAAGCGCTATGGTTTCTTAGCGGATAATAGAGCTATGTGAATGGATACCCTTGATTCAAAGCAATGACAATGCTAAACTTGTTTTGCCAGGTTATCACTACTGCGCACACATTGCAGTATATCCGTGTTCACAAATGGTTGTATTCAATGTTATTGAAATAGCAATCACGAAAACAGTTGCGATGTGATATTATTTACATTGCTAGAAGGTTAAGATTTGAAAATAAGCAAATCAGAAGCAACACAATTAGGTGTTCTTGGTGTCTCAGTGTTATTTATATTGCGCCAAATCCATGCTCTAAAACGTACTCACAGCGCTACATTATTACCCCGTCAACAGATCAGTGTGCTGTAATTTTCCTTCTCAACGTCCTTGGGAGTATACAATCTGAATCAACGACTACTGCCGTTTGCAATTCAATATCAATACGGCTGCCACTATGTACGCCGACTATCTGTCTCACTCACCCACTGATTCCCTAAACACCATTGGCATGGAGGAAAATGTTCTCTCTGTAATATAGAACGGTACAGTAATTAGAGTTGGCCTAACAGTGATTGACGAGGCCTAGCAGTGTTACAGTGCGCGTATGAAAGTGATTAAACACAAGCAGTATTGTCTTTCCCCCTATTCTTACATTCTACTAATTACATAAATAAAATTAGATTTCAAATTTAAAGTGATGCAGTTAACATCACGTCCGCCTCTGTGGTTTTTCAACGTCGGATACAATGATATTATTTAGAATCTGAGATATATTGGACAAATTGAGGCAAAACGGATCATTTGTTACTATCTGCTGGTATTTTCCTCAACACACTATTTAATTGCTTTACAACGTGAGATATATACAGAGTAACTAATACGTCTTAAAGTTATACAGGCCTGAAATCTGTAGATTATTTTCTTCGTATCGACACGAAGGAAACATTCTGAGATTTCATAGCTTTCTCGAAAGAAGAAAGCCTTGATTTTAAAGCTGGGCATTGATCGAATGCTATCTTGGACTGACCAGCCGGTCACGACAGAATTCGTCTAATAGCACGACCGTGGAGAGGGTTTGACTTATACCCTTGACAAGAATCATCAACGGTCTGAGTGATTCTGCGGTCTAACGATGCCAACATTGTATGCACAGTCAACAGCGAGCGTCAGTTCCTAATTAGCCAATACTTTATGTTTGGTGGATATTTCACACTTCGATAACCATGCATCACTCCGAGACATTCAATGTATTTGTATTTCACGATATAGCGATATTTGTCGGTAAAAGATTTGTCACTAATTACATCGACAGATGTATTGATGTAGGCTTGGAACTAAATAAACAGAAATTGTAATAGTCTGCTCTTTACCAGGAATAGTTCCGACTGATAATGGACTAAATCCAAACAGTTAAACTATTAATATCTGCCATCACTCTCCCCCAAAATGAGATCCCATACATCCCACTCAATTTACCCCTGAATTACGTACATGTGTTACCAAGCCATTGACATTAAACGTTTGTCGTTTAGGTGTGTTTTCTTTTTGTTCATCAAAACACCCTTTCCTGTGCTATTGCAAATGATATTTCATATACTATGCCTGTGAGTCAAGAGTCAATCTTAATTTTGTAGGATTTAATGAACTATGAACACCTGTGAAAAGGTTACCCGTAATATAGGATATAGTTAACCGACGACAAAGCCATATCTGTGATAGGAATTCCCTGAAAGGAGAAGCTACGTAAGTTGTTATGGAGGTAGCACATCCAGACTCCAGACTAGTAGTACAGCATGCTTCACTTCCTGTTACTATATCGAAGGCTGGAGCATGGCATCGATGCTGTCGTTACAATCACATATGTACAGCACATCGAGAAGAAATAATGAGAAAATCACAGCGGGCAGAAGTCACCTCGAGATCTGCTAATATGAGCCAGAAACTGAGCTCATTACAGAAACAAAACGACCTGCTGAGATGTGGAATGAAATAGGCTTGTGCAGAAGATTTTCATATGACCGTGAATAGGCCATGTTGATGGCCATGAATAGGTCATGTTGATGGCCATGAATAGGACGTGTTGATGGCCATGAATAGGACGTGTTGATGGCCATGAATAGGACATGTTGATGGCCATGAATAGCACAGGTGTTAGCCAGGGCAGCAGGACCATACCGAGCAAGGTATGCGAGTCCAAGAATTTACTGACTTTCCCTAATGAGTAACTTCGCTGGCTGTGACCAGTGGGAGCACTTTGAGATAATACCACTAAGATGTAGAAGGTATTGTTAACAGAATTCTCTAATAAAGTATTAAATCAATTATCAGGAATTCGCAAGAATTTCCCTGAAGCTCAAAAAGATTGCAGTCTGCAAAACATATAATTTTTTTTATGTATTTCTTTTAGAGCCGTTGCCTTAATGTGCATCACCACTAAAGTGGTATTGACCAATGACCACGGCGTGAGTATATTTCTGCGTGCGCATCTGCATCTTAATAGAAACAAGACTGCTTCTCCATAACAACACACCTATTTAATACTATGGAATAAACATTAACAAACTCTTCTGAACCATAATGTGCCACCATGAAGACATTTGACCAAAAAGAAATAACTAATTCCTATTTTGTTTTGCGTCAACGTGAACTACGTATTGGATATACCGTAATAGGGTCATATAAATAGATCCTGATGGAAACAATGTCCGTATGTACGTGATGGGTAGGTAGCCTCAATGATCAAAGGAAACTACGGTTTGTTATGAGCAATATAATTAGAATCGATTCAATACACGTAAATAAGCTATTAATAACTTCTTCCAAAGTGGGGATACATTTAGATGGATTTAATTGCATATTATCAAAGTCGTTTAAATAACCGCAATCGAAGAATGTTTGTTATTAAGGTACCACAAAATCCATATTTCGAAAATGTCAAATAACTGGTCGAAATTTCTATTTTGCAGTTAGAGAAGCATCATGCTGTTGTTTATAGCATCGCAGATATTTCAACACACTGGAACATGGCATGGATTGACATGACATTTTGAAATGTTCATTCTACAGCCAAATACCGCCGATACCCCCACCAAGCCATTATAGCAGCTGCGTCAATATCATAGGTCCTCTTCTCTGGTTTTCACGTTGTCCTAACATCGCTTGATTAGCGATACAACCGAGGAATAACATATTCCACTCTATAATACAAGGGTCTACAGGAAATCGGGTGTTTTCGACATATTTCATACGTAGGTTGACTGACTGTCTGGTATAGTAGGACGTCACACTCGGTAGTTCCAACCAATACATGTATTTAGCAAGCTAAGATCGAAGCTCACCGAATAGGAACAGCACCACCAATTTTACCACATCTGGGTAGTGTACCGTACAGTAGAGTGTAGTGGCATTCATTGTGTGATAGAGGATGATCGAGGCAAAACCGCACGTGAAGCTGAATCTAGTGATGACGGGGTGTCAAGTCTGTTCACGAGAGAATAGTACATTGATTCTCATCGTCGATGTGCACACGTGAATATAATATGATTGATTAGATTTGTTTATCATGTGATTTGGTTTGTAGTTTTATATTCTCAGAATACGAACATCAATGGCTTTATCATAATGTATTATGATCATCGGTATATAAAACGAAGATTGGGCAAGGTAGGTTACGTTACTCTGGTTTCATCTACTGTCGGTAACCCTCGTATTAATGTTTAAACAATTATTCACGTAAAATTGATCATACGAAGAGTCAAAGGGTGGCTCTGGGTTCTCTGCATCAACGAACCTAACATCATGAAGCAATTCCACTCACACAAGTCAATAATATATATGTTTTCCAATAGATACGTGTGCGTAGCATTAAGCCACTAGTTATCCCGATCTGCCCCTTTTAGTTGGAGATTATGCTACTTCAGTCCACCCCCCCATAGATGCCGTGAGCTATCAATTTGTACAGTTGATGATTGGAACCTTGACCTTTTCTGTAAAAGCACACTAATGGATTGTTTCAATCGGTACTACCCATTCCGAACTTTCCACGTTCTGGGGAAATGAAGATCAAAGAGAGGCGCATTTACCTCAGTCCGTGGTATCGGTTGTCCTGCTGTGATAGATGCCTAACTGCCTCAGCCTGTCAGTAGCTGGAACCCCGAATGTCAGCTGGTCAACAGATTTCAGATGGGTTGCTGCGATTTATGAATAATGATGAAATATATGTATCAATTTCCGCTAAATGTCTAAATACTGTCCATCTCCGTGACAAGCGCTTTCCGCAGTGTAGCTTTTATTTTAGCTTGTGTAATTGAATCTGACGCAACCGGAAGTGACAATGATCATTAAATGAAATCATGAGGAAATAATGCATCAGCCTGAAATAATCAAGACCAGACATCATTCGGACAGGGAGGTAAATATTTACCTGCATATTTCATCTGTTCTACTCCACTTCAATACACCATCATGAATCTAAAACTTATGCATGAAGTCGCCACATAAACTGCCAGCTTTGGTACGTCAAGAAGTGAATATGTTTGGAGAACCAATAAACGAACCTCATTATTTTAGAAGATAATATTCTAATGAATACGCCTCTTTGGAATTAAAGCTAATAACAATAAGCAACTGAAACATCAAATAAGAAAGACAAACGCACGCGCACACACACACGCGCGCACACACACACACACACACACACACACACCAAATAGAATCAGTGGGTTTGTTTGATCGTAGCGCTACGAGAGTCGTAACTCCCATAATATATGTGTATACATATGGGGTTACGACTTTTGTGCACCATGGTCGATGGTGTACCAGTATTTTCCTGAATTAGTTGTTGTTACTATTGATATTAAGTTGAACTAATTCGAGCAGTTCATATTCACAACGTAATATTGGTGTTCAGTTTAAATGTTAATGCCAACGAAAGAAAACTTTCGATATACCGACCAAGACTGCAACACATACGTAATGTATGACATGCACTCATAGCAAGCTAAAATACAAATAACGTTATTAATGTTCTCGAGTGAATCATTATTTTCATTTATTTAACATTTTCTAGATGACCTTTCTGAATGAATACTATACCTGGCTATGCTCGAATATGATGAATATTATAATGCCGACGGGGAATATTCAGTAATAAGTAAAAAAATAAAAATCAGCCTTGATTAATTATTCAACGAAAAATAATAACTACGTAGCAGTTGTGTGACGTTGAGTAGTTATCATCGATACGATATGGGATTAAATGCCGTGAGGGATCCAAATGACCCATAAACCGCGATCCGTTTCTATTGCAAATGCATAGAAACATTATAGATGCCATGACTTGACTATGAGTGCCACATAAAACAATGTTGACAGGACATAGCTCACAGATGATCGACTCTCCGATACCGTCCCAGTGCTAGCTGCTATCATTGATTTGTACAATGGGGTGGGAGTTGAAGGGAGTGTTGGTGGTCAGAGGGTTTAAAGGGAGTTAAATTGGGGGAGAGGGTTGAAGAGGGAGTTGGACTGGTGGTGGTATTTTAAGGGATACATAATGGGGATTGAATGGGGAGTTGCCTTGCTGGATATGTTTTATGGCATTGCGGAATCACGATCACAGTGGTGCTGTCGGTCCGTGACGGCGACTGGAGACTACCAGTGCCAGACTGTATGGCTAACACAGTCGTGTGCCCCATGTCGCGTCAACTATAAACGTAGCCGAGCATTCAGGCATTCCTGTGGCTGTCATATGGGAATTGCTCTATTTATCGTGTTGATATTATGTAGAATATATGTGGAATATATTCCTTCTACAGTTTATTATCACATGGCAACACGAGTACATTTAAATTGTATTTACTTTTATATTTAATTTTAGAATAATGATTTCGATCTTCAATACGAAATATGAAAAAATCTATAATAGTGACAAATGAGAACTCAATGTGTCTGTCACTAGTATTAGAGAGACGTTCCACAAATACAGAGGAAGCCTTGACGACAATGGCAGTCCATAAAACTTCAGGATTCCAATGGTGAATGCCAAATATAATCTTCAATACTCATCGCCTTCACCGGCACCGTGGTGTAGTCTTCAATGTACGTCAAGCATGTATTGTTGCAGCGAATATTTATTACTCAAGTCTTTCATTTCACAAATATTATTATAGATTTTATGGCCGCTTTAAGGTACTTAGTTCAGCGAGATTATTGAAAGCGAAATACCAGTACATTTTAAATTTGATATAGCAAGCTACTATACAGCTACTCCCTTTCAATTTAATTAATAATGTGTAAGGAAATGTCTTTAAATTAATATAATTTCAAATAAAATATGTGGTATTACTGGTTATAAAAGCGCCAGAGTGCTTTGAAAAGACAGCAGCTCACTGCCATAGCGATTTGATCCATTTATAGAGTTTCTACCACGCAATTGCTTCTTATTCCTCGCACCCAACTAATTATACAATATTTTTCGTATTTAATTGCTTTCTTTGACAAGACCGATATCATAATATTTTAGATTAAACAAGCTACATGTATTTACCGTACTTGAATAAAGCGACCGGATATGTTTTTGTTCGCTATCCCAACACCTTCGAGCCATGTAAAGAATGGATATTCAGTCATTAGCCTACATTGTTCCAAAAGCCTACCGGATCTGGAGATAACATTCCACGCATTGCGATGTCACAAACATAGTGTAAGTTATTATTTATACATCAGTGCAACATATTTTGGGAAATGCTTTTCTTGGACACGTCTAGTTGTTATGCGGATTTTGGTATTTCTGTTTGGGGTCAATCCTTCGGAGCAGCGTTGGACTCACAATCCAGCAACTCGGGTTCGAATCCCAGGATTAGCAGGTCCTGTGACATTTCAATACCATTATCAATATCACCATCTGTGGGGCTCGACTGTATTGTGAAAGGCATCGCGGGAAATACTGAATCCATGATACAGTGTAACATTCTTTCCTAGAACGAAGTTCCTCCGAGATTTTTTAGATGAAATGTGATAGCCGATAATACCGACGGTTCTATTAAATAATCAGTTTTCAAATATTTGGAAGTTGCAGTATCGTGATATCTATTTAGAAATGGGTCTAGGAAATATTATCCGGTTGTGTTTGTTTGGTTTCTTTAGTGTTATCTTATGCATTTAAGAAGCATTAGTGCAACATACAAGCTTTAATATAGCTACGTAGCTATTTACACTGAATGGAGTCATGTGGTGGAACAACACGTCACGTGCTAGAAACAAAACGATTTAACTAAACTTGTCACAGCTTTTAATAAAATAATCCGCTGATTTTAAACTGCTTTATAAACGGTTTCAACATAAATTATGCACACATTATTCTGTTTTATAAACGGCTTCAACATAAATTATACACACATTATGATGTTGCGATGGTTTTAGAGGCAAACTCCGGCATCTGATTATGTTTGTATCTCTAAAACTTAACCTCAGTATTACAATGGATTGCTATATACGTTGAACTCACGTGGAAATATACACAACTAGAAATAAACTTAACGATTCCAGTGACAATATTTGCAAATGTCAAGTTATAGAGATATTCTGTTGATTGAATACTAATGACATGTTAGACTATACTTTGTATCCAGAAAGACAATCATTCTCCAGCAATAATAGTGATGGTCATACAGTGCATTTGAAAGCATGGGTTTGAAGTGTAATTTGATTCAGCCACCTATCAAGTGGTATATTTGAAGACATAATTGCAATACCACTGTCTATATGTGTTCGTATATTCTGTGAGGGACGATATAGATAAATAGTGTACAGTATCATACGTTCTAGAGGTAGTACATCAGTGACTAGTTACAAGACATAGGTAAAGTGATGGACAGCCCGAGTGTACATCTGTGTCAGTGTGTCCTAATAATTGACCTCCATCGGTACTTCTCATTAGTCACGTGATATCATCGAAATACTACGACTGTCCGGTACCCATGTACCAAATTGTCTCCTCCTCACACAAGCCCCCTCTCTCTATCTATATGTGGTATATATATATATATATATATCGGCTAATTATTTATTGGAATTCTGTTGAAGATTATCCGATTATACATTTGCTTATGTATGGTACATTCTCGAACATTAAGTTACACCAGATCGTTTGGCATATACAGTCGTCATATTACAATGGTTAATCTAGTTCGTTTTTTAAAGAAATCCCTAGTAAACGTAACTGAGTTTAACACGGAGAACTTCTATAATGCCATCTGTCAATGGCAATTGCTATTCAATGTGTATATCGTATCATATTCCTTCCTGCTCGCCATCGAGTAACAGTATTAACCTGCGTAATTGCACGTTAACATCCACACCTGTGTTATAATCAACAGGTAGGTGAAGCTACACAGGTATTGTGGAAAGCCAGGCTAATAAAGGTAACGGTGTCGACCAAAGTACTATGTAGATGGTATACTGTGATAATTGGGTGATATTGAATCAAGGTGTACACAACATATCGGCGTCAGTGCCACGTAACTATTATGACCTGTTAGGTGGCGCCACTGTGGTTTGGGTTCGCTGACCAATGGAATCCATTCAGAACAAATGCCGCAAAGAGCCAGTGGAATGTAGCAACAAAACGTCCTCGGGGGTCATCTCATGCCGTGCCAAGACAATTGCTACAAATATCATTGGATATTATTCCCGTGATTTTTAAGTGGTGTTGGGGACTGTATTGTCAGTTCAACGGCATTATGATATAACGAGCTATAACTCTGTAAAACAAGATATAAAATAAACATCTAATCACAATTAAATCATTGCCTTCTCTGAAATGCATAAGTCTCGTACACAAGTCGATTTTTGTCAAACCAAATGGTTTTGTTTGACGAGGTATCCATATAAGCATATAAGCCGTCTAGCACACATGTCTCACAGCATCAACTGGCCTGCTTGGGAAAAAAAGGTAATAAAAAGTATGTGCCCATCTGAATTGATAAGCGGTTGGCCAAAATACATGTAAGATGTAACACCTAATAGTATATCAAGATGGTTATAAGTAACGTGACAATATTCAATGTAGAACAGAAAGCTATACTGTATAAGCCCCTATACCATCCCTACACGGCTAAGTAGATTACACGTCCTGTGATGTATTGACAGAATATTGAGCCACTTTGACCAGCATTGTTTGATGTAGAATGTCCACAAGAGGCAGTGTAAAGACAGCTGACCACTGTCCAGCCCCTACAATCAATGACGACAGGAATAGTCTCACTGACCCACAAAGCATCGTTGTAAACGTCTCTCATTATAGCAAGTGTATTGCAGTAAAATCAAACGACATTGTAATGAGTATTTTTCTTAAATATTTATAATTCTTTGGAAAACAACTAGTAATGGAATTAGTGAGCAAGTCTAGCGTAGGTCTAACTTAAAATACACAAATGTTATGGATGTAGACATTAATTGTGCATATTTAGCTAATCACACGTGCATCGTGATAATAATCAATAATAATGCATTAGGCGTGGCGTGGTAGATACACTTAGGATTATAATATACATCGTATATCGACTCCAGCACAAACCACACAGGAAGGAAAATACGAGTGCCAAATGTCCACTATAGCAAACAGTGAACATACCCCACAAAAAATGATAATACGTGCCAAACTTTCTGGTACTAGACATCTTGGCCATTGTGGACATACCACATTAACTATGATAAGCTGTAACATGGGAAGTAGAGCCAGTCTGTGAACCCGGAATGCACTGGGAGAACCTTTGGCTAGGAACTGCAGGACTGCTGGACTGCTCATGCAAACTGGTCGCCGAATTCCTGGTTGCTGTCGCAATACATAAACTACTGGACAGCCTAATTGTATGTTATGTCTGCAATCACGTCATATTAGACATGCTGTGTATAACGACCATTTATTCAACATTAATATTCAGCGGAAATTATTCATTTATATGCATGTGTGTGTGTGTGTGTGTGTGTGTGTGTGTGTGTGTGTGTGTGTGTGTGTGCGTGAGTGCGTGAGTGTGTTTATGTTATGTTATCTGGTCCCAAGATTACGAAACCTTTTTGAGTACAATTTCCAGCTCAACTCAATGTCTTGTTCACAAATTCTCATATAAAATGTGAACATGAGTATGTAATTGTACTCAAAATGCTTCGTAATCTCTGTCCTGATGTGTGTCAACAAACTAGACATATCTGTGCACACTCTGTATATGTTCACACATGCATGTAGTTTCAATGTATACATGACACCCACTATCGGGCAGAAGTATTTCTGAGGTTTTCTTCCGTGGATAGTCATTTGTAGATGTTAGTGAAGTGTAAGGTAGATCACTGCGTGTCTTCTGTGAACTGAAGACGGGGTTTAAATGTTTCACAAGGGTCTTGGCGTCACTGTAGCTACTGACAATAGGCAGCTCTGTTCTTGGAGAGCCCCGTCTTCCTGTAAATGGTTCATTGCCGTATTCCTGTGTGCACAAGTAAACTTTGCGTCAACACGTAAACAATGAACACTTACAGGCCAGAATACCTCTAGCAGTAAAGAAAAAAGAACATATTTCAGCATAAACAGGAACAGACTTTGAAATGTGTGTGTGTGTGTATGTGTGTGTGTACGTGCGTGTGTGTGTGTGTGTATGTGTGTGTGTACGTGCGTGTGTGTGTGTGCGTGTGCGTGCGCGTTTGTGTGTTTATGTGCGTGCGTGTACATCCATTTGTGTTCGAGAGATGGAAAGAGAGACAAGATAGGGAGGGAGAGAGAGAAAGAGAGAGAAGAGAAGAGAGGGGGCGAGAGCTAATAACTGAATGAACAAACGAAATAGACGAAAAGAGATAGAGATAAACT
>JAUTBT010066135.1:0-32754 GCA_032361225.1 Lepetodrilus schrolli
TCTCTCTCCCCCCTCCCCACCCCCCACTGATGTTTTACCAACAGAATATGCCACCTCATCACATTCATGGCAAGCTGTGAGGGGTTCATGTACAGCGCTGTTCCTACAAGAGGATATCTGCTTCATCAGTAATGAGTATCACTGTCGTACACCACATCACACTTTGTCTTGTGGAGATTTAAGCCTGATTGTAGCCAGATATAGATCACATATATATCCTATCTTCAGATGACGTTTACAAAACTTTATTAAAGTAAATGTTCATGTTAAACTCAAAAGTTTTCTTTATAAATACCAATACAAAATTTCAGATGAGCAACAAATCATACTAAAAAAGGTTTCACAACTCATAGCCAGCTCATGCATTATAAAATATAACTATAATTGTGGGCACACTCTACAATATTAAGATATTTAATTATATCTTTGGCAATCATGTTTCCTCAATTAAATCAAATAACAGAATATTGATATCTCCAGTAGCTGAACACTGTCAAAAACAGAAATATACTGAACCCCAATACACTTGAAACACTGAAGAATAAACAAGACTGCAGATTATGAACGGGGCGAACCAATCACGTTATTTGATCAAGGCTATTTTGTGTATCAGAATTGTCTATTTTCATCTCAAATTCAAACTAATAATGTCAAGACTATGTGCATCTGGGTTCTTCATAATAACGACCAATACGTAACCACGATGAAGTCATATAAGAAAACACTACTAAGAGGAAACAGGGCGAACAATGTGTATATTCTATTGTCGACCAGTATCAACTCTTTACACAAGCCAACTTTTATACATGTCACCTGTTATGCCACCATCAAATATCACCGAGCGATTCAAAACAAAACAGCAAAATTTAACATTCAAGATCCTTATGCAATACCTTACCAAAACAATAACGAACCCGCAACAATGCCGATTAAGCCCCAGACAAATAGCCGCAGTGACCTTTGGCCCCATGGTGATCACGTGCAACGTCACGCCCCGAGTGGGGACACGTGTGTTGAGTTTCCTGCCACCTACCCGCAACATGGCTTCGGACTTGAAGGCAAAGCCGCATCTGTCACAGACCAGGGTTTTGATGTCGGCGTGCTTGCGTTCGATGTGCTTCCGGATGTCCGTGAAGGTATAGCCATAGAAGTCGCAGACACCGCACTTGTAGTCTCGCTGACCGTTGTGCCTGCCCACGATGAAAAAAATATAATTTGGTTATATGTATTCATCTCATTTGCATATCCAGCCTCATTGCGTGATGTCGTGTATGGGTGAAATATTCCTGCTGCGTCATGAAGTACTAATTCAATCAATCAATCATTACCCGTTATTCATTCTCAATAGCTGATATTCATCCTCAATCATCAAGGAATAGGAATGTCATTGGAGCTATACTAAATAACCTAATACATCCTGAATAACCAAGGTATATGAAACCAAGGAAAAAGGGATCTATTTCTTGTAAACAGCTACAACAAATTCATCAGTGATCATCATCCAATACATTCTCACACCACAGGGGTACTTAATTCCATTCAAGACTCACTTCATGTGGTACGCCTGGCACACATCTAGAAGGAAACTTGCACAAACAGCCAACCAGTGAAATCATTTTCCCGATGAATTTAGTGTAACAATCTATCCAATGAAATAGATTTTATCATTGATCTATTTATAGCTTCTAAACTGTTTGCACAAGTTTCCCTCTAGATGTGTGCCAGGGGTACCACATGAAGTGAGTCCTGAACGGAATTAAGTACCGTTGGGATGCGAGGATGGATGAATCTTCTAACATCTATGCACCAAATCCATCCTCACTGATCATGGAACAGGGATAATAATAAAAATAATAATAATAATAATAATAATAATAATAATAATTTTTTTAAAATAAATAATAATAATAATAATAATAATAACAATAATTTGTAATGAGCTGGACTCCACTCCAGTGACATTCTTCAAGCACAGACATAAATAAAAAGTTTTTAAATAGTGTTTATAAATTCTATGCGATACTGCAGTTCTTAATTCTAGAGGAAAGTACAACATCCATCTGCAATTGTTATGAAATATTGAGCTGCTAACAGCTACATGAAATAGACTGACAACTTTATCCTCAATTATCATCAAACAGGAATTTTCAAATAGCTATACAAAACCTGGTAAATTCATCCTAAATTATCCTGGAACTGAGGGGTTTACTAAGCTTGCTAACAACTACACCAAATAACATTACAGTGAGTTATACAGAAAATTGTGTCACTAAAAGTAACATGTATCGACAAAAGACTGATTGATTTTTAATCCTTGCTGACCTACTACATTGATTTAGCTTGCGGCCACCATCAGAGAGAACATGCAAGTTTTGAAGGGTGCATAGAACTGAATATAGAATTATATATGTCAATTTGTAGTGCTGTGATTGAGAATATGTTAAGCTATTTGAACAATATATTTACAATTGTGTGTGTACAATACCAAGGGGATTCAGAAAGACTATCGACTGTACCTACATCTTTGTACATTGTATTTCAATCAGGCCCCGTGATTACAAACCATTTTGAATATAATTTCACGCTCAAGCTCAAATATTATACAGATTCTACTTGTGAAAAAAACGTGAGTTGAGTTAAGTAATCTCAGGGCAAGATCACCCCAGACCCACATCAATACTGCTAATCATTGCATATTAATAAGATCCGCTCCGATTAACCCCACCAATGCTCACAGCCAGCAGTACATACAAACGAACGGCGAGCCGAGGATTCGCCATACATCTGGGACTATTCCAGCAGGTGGCAATATATGCACACACAAAAAAATGGACGTCTGAAATGTGAGGCATTGGGTCGTATGGTGTCAATCTCCGACTACACGGAAGTACTACATTGGTCAAAGGTTGCATCAAAGGTCGAGTAATGGCCAGTAAGTAAGCAGGAAATGGTCACTCAAACGATAAGAAAAGGTATCGTATGGACGGCCAGACTGCCTTCGCCAGATACAAGCCGTATTGCCCGACATATTATATATATATTGCCACGGCTTGTGTTCATTTACATATATTATCTACATTTACAAGGGGATGAATACTGCTAAGGTACATACATGTATTTTTCAAGTGCAGTGGGAAAAGGTCAATGAACTCTAGTTGACAAAGCCTGTACATTAACGCACTGTGTATGTTCAACAATGCAGTTGCTGTTAAATTAAAATAAATTAAATAGTCCATTTATAAAGTGCATGATGCCATGCTAATGCATGCTCGAAGCGCATAATACCAGTTCTAAATATGAATACATATATGTCCTAGATTTTCAAAATTTTCCAGATCATAGATTCTATATTAGATTACCATATTAACCCTCTAGTGTACATACCATTATGCAGTATTGTGAAAAGTATTTCCTTTGGTTAGTCTCTGCTTAACTTTGAAGATTCCAATAAAAAAATAAAAAATAAAAAATAATCAATAATAATGAGTTTACAATTAAAACAATTATAGTGTAAAAACTAAATGTAATATCAACATCAATTTGAACTACAATAGTTATTGTGATTTTTTTTAATTTCTGTATGCATTGTATTTTTTTTAGCTGACTATTCAATATTTTGGGGATGAAGTACAGTTTGTTTCCTGTCGAAATGCCGTTAAACCTCAGAATAGAACTCTCCTAACTCCTGAGGAGGTCAAAATGTGTTGTTAATTTACGCCATGTGAGCGAACTGAAGGTATATCCCTTCAGGAGGTGAAATACAAATATAAAAATGTTTCCCAAATGTGTTGGGAAAATTTCTCAAAATATTTACACTTGGCATTAAGACATTATTAGACATATCACGTTAAAGAAACCTGGGTTAGAGTCCCACGTTGATATTGTTAACTAACTGCAGAGAATAGAAAGTGTTCTACCTCAACGCCCTGTATGAATATTTCAACTAACAGAGTTAGGTATATAGAAAAGAACATTTAACAGGTTTTTACTCTATTTTGAATGTCAAAGAATAACGCTTTTGCACTAACACCACATGTTAAGACAGAAATAAAACCATGACAGATGAGAATGCTAATTCGTGCAAGGTAGACATTTTCTTAAAGTCGATCGCGACATGTAGGTCTTCAGAGAATATTATTCTTCAATGCGAGACAAATTTGTCAGACATCAGATATATTGTTTCGTCGGGCATTTCAGACATAATATGAATATTAAATATAAATGGCACACATAGCTAAGTCCACCAAAAAATAATATTTACGGCAAAAGATTATTTACATCTTTTCATAGGCTGGCTGTAAGTGAGATGGGGATATAAAAAAATAAAAGATTTCATGTACCTGTTATTTGTCAGACATCAGATATATTGTTACATTGGGAAGTTCAGACATAATATGAATATTACATATAAATGACACACATAGTGCAGGCCACCAAAAAATATATTTACAGCTTTTCATAAAGCGGTCGTATGTAAGATGGAGAAAAAAAAGAGAGGAAGATTTACGTGATAAATTCACTTTTTATGTATCTGTTAGATCACAAATATGTAGCATTATCATCTTAGAAAAAAATAAAACACACACACACACACACACACACACACACACCACACACACACACACACACATATACACACACACACATACATACACACACACACATACACACACACCCATGCACGCACATGCACACACATGCATACACTGTCAGTCTGTCACAATTATGTAAAGACTCGCCATGTATATAGATGGTCAACTAAACTCCACTGCTAGCTGGGACTCGACCATAAATTGACTATTCTACAGTACCTCTATACAACTACAACCATGGCACAAATTACCAGTATTTCAGGAAGCATGTCAGTTACGTTAGCTGTCTTCACATAACCTATTTACATCAAAGAGATTTATATGTAAAACTAATTCGCAATTCAAAAACAAACCCCTGAGCTATACATTTCACTAGACAAAAGCTATATGATGTGGATGACATACTGGTATGTGCTAAATATAATAAATGACCTTTAATACGTCATATACCTTAAAGGGCTACAAATCAACCATTCCACTAATAATATATACATACCAAAATTAAATTAAATTTTCAGAAAAACAATTAACTTTCTACATCTCAGAGACAAATCCAGCCTGGTACGAAATCTAATGCCCATGATGGAAATATCTTATATATAATCATGTAGGCATGTTGGTTGATGGGAGGAATAATTTAATAGCCTTTGCTAGCACTGTGGACACATTGTGACATATTGTGACACATAGTGACGCATAGTGACACACAGCTGTACCAGAGTGACAGGTATGCTGGCAGTGTGGACATAGATAGGCTCACCTCTTGACATGAAGCTCTTTGTTCTTGATGTGGCGGAATGCCTTGCCACACACCTCACAGCCATGCTTGGGGTCCTGGTGGATGAGGAGATGCTTGGAGATGTCCGACCTCTCGCAGCCCCTGCAGGACGACAAAGGACACCGTGGACAATCAGTGACTATCAGTGACAGGACAGGATAGTGTGGGCAATCAGTGAAGACAGGATAATTGTGGGGCAATCAGTGCCATGGCAGGACAGCACGGGCAAGCAGTTGGACAGGACAATATTGGGCAATCAGTGACAGGACAGGAAACCATGGGCAATCAGTGGAGATTGTTGTTGAGTTTTGTAGATGTAGACTTTCTCAACTCCCTGGAGGAAAACTGCCAATGGTTTGGTGCACTTTTATTGACATAGAATTTAGGGCTCCCGCTCAGTTTGAGTATTGTGTGGAGGAGTTGGGCAGTGATGGGCGGTGATGGGCAGGATCGGGCAGGGTGGTGAAGATTTGGGCATGATAGGGTAGGGTGGTGTAGGGTGGTAGAGGGTGGTGGAGAGTTGGGTTGAGTGGAACAGTGTACAGGGCAGAATGCTTCAGCTTGGTACAGTATTGGACTGGGATGTGTAGGTTAGAGTATGATTGTGCAGGGTGGCAGGGTTGGGTAGGTTAGACCAGGGATATGTATGGTGGCAGGGTAAGATAGAGTGTAGAGGGATGCAAGGATGACCAGGATGCCATCATTGTAAGGCAGATAATGCAAGAGAGTGCACGTATGAAATTTATAATAAATGTACACAGACATCTACATATCTGACACAGATCACAGAACAGCACTAGCGCCACCAGGAACTGTAGCTGAAGTCTAACACTGATGTCTGTACCTGTAGTCGCAGTGGGGACACTTGAACGGCTTCTCGGGGTCGTGGATACGCAGATGCCGTTTCAAATGGGCTTTCCGCGTAAACTTTTTAGCACAGACTGTACACTCAAACAGCACCTCAGCTGGCATGTGGACCATCTTAATATGCATCTTCAGTATGTACTGGTCCTGGAACGTAGATGTATGGAGTTTCTCTTAACTGACATAATTGCAAGCCAATGATGACATCTTTTACTTTCGTTATTCAAACATATGTACATTTTTTTTTAAATTGCAGCTTATAGCAGCTTTCAATATTCTTTCACATATATCACGGCTTGTCAGTTTGTAGGAGGAAACCTGCAACATCCATCGCTCTGAATGTTGCATTAAACCTGCAAGCACCGGCTGGTACTGACAGACCAAGGATAACTGCATTTCCAAGGTACAGGAAGTGCATCCTATCAAAATTTAGCGTGTCAGAAAGGCAACTTTTGCAAACATTGATGCCGGGTGCAAGCATTGATGCCGGGTGCAAGCATTGATGCCGGGTGCAAGCATTGATGCCAGGCACCCGGGAGAAGAGTTTGCACCAGGGGCCTTTGGCTCCGAAGTCAAAATGTTCTACCATTGCACTACTGAACTGAACCTCTTGAGATAGTAGTAACGTATACGAGTGAAATAATCTGAACCACTCTGAATGAAAAAGACAAGGGGCCTTACCTTGTAGACTTTCCCACAGATATCACAGGTGCAGCCCTGGGCATTGTGTCTCATCATGTGTCGCTTGATGATGTATGCGTGGTCAGCCATGAATTCACAGATATTGCAGATGCATCGGGGATGTGTATCCTGAAACATAAATATAACTATAAATCAAGGCTCGTTGCTTTGCTTGCATTATGTAATTTTAAAAAATATGCCTGTCAAAATATTGTGACCTACAATCAATCAAAGGGAATCATGGTGGGGCGAATATAATGTGATTTTGTTTGTTTTGGAGCTTGTCAACAGTATGTAATGTGACTGTCATATGTAAAATAATTATTAAAATTTGATACTATGAAAGTTTTATTACTTTAATATTTGTTATCCCACATGGCACAGCAAAATTTTGACATTTAGTTTAGCCATTTGTGACTGATATTATGGTCATTTGGTTATGGTAGGAGGAGAACCTGCAACAACCATGGATTATTGTGTGTCAATACACTAGACGAAAAATGGCCATCAGTACATGGTAGGCTATCTGGCATTTTGGACAAAGGGAAGTAACTCTCTTTCAACAATGAAAAATATGAAAACTGAAAATTCAATTAAAATTAAAAGTAAATTTTGAGCCAAAATAATAGTTTAAAAAAGTAATGATGCATTAGTGAGTATAGCTCATATCCAACTCTGCAATAGTGAGTTGCATGTTATCAATTAACATTAATAATTACAAGTAATATTCCAAGCACAGAACAATCACAACACTACCACAATCCCCGCAGTGCTACAATGGTTATATGGAACAGGAACCAGGCCACAAATACCATTTACACCACAAAATACTCGAAAGCAAACAATGTATGTATATGCTCATTGAATATCTTCATAATCGCTTTCATATTATCAAGCCAGTTCCAAAGAGTAATTGGCGGGTACTGCAATTTTGACATGGGACATTCTCCACTGATATCGTGGGCGACCATTTGGCACAAGGCAGACACCGCAACATGTGAATTAAGTGTGCAGTGGGAGAAAAACAATCAGTGACAGGATACGAACTTGTTCAGGACGTCAGTGGCAATGAAGGCAACAATTAGGTATCCCTGCTGCCTTACTCATGCTTGGCTTGCTAGGTCAATTTCAGAATGCATTCCATAATCCATACCAGAAAATTTTTAAGGCCAAGACATTTTCTTCTCCGGTTTCTGTTGGAACTATGCTGACCCCATTTTAAGGTCTGTGATGCTTAATTAATTTTACTCTCTCCCTGCTGGATTAGAAACAGGCACAGCTCTATAGGGCATCTCTGGTTGCCTCCAGCATGAATAGGGTTAATGCAAATTGTCGCATATGGGTGAAATATTCCTGCTGAGATGTAAAGCATTAATTCAATGAAAGGTTGTGTAAAACATCTATTTTGATATTTTCAAATGGATGCTTTATGATTAGATACAGATGTTAATAAATAATGATTTTATTGACTATATTGTATGCACTCGTTCATTATTAGTAAAATGGAGAATTGTACATGAAACAAATAATTGTAATAAAAAGGCCTGGGTTTAGGAAGTGTGGGGGTGGGAGAAAATGAAACTGATGACAGATGTAAAAAACAACAACTTCAAAGGCGACAGAAAACGTGAAACACTAGCAGTCCTTTGAAAATTTAATGTTTTGATGAAAAATACATATGTAATATGTCATTCAGTTATAGTTGTGTATTACACTGCCAAAAAACACACCATGTTTTTAATGTGTTTCATAGAGTACATTATAACTATGTCAAGTATCATATTTACATATATAAGGCAATTAGCTGAATATTAGTATTCAAGAGAATATTTAATACATTTCTAATACATATTTGGATATGATCATTACTATGACATCTATTCCAAATCTGGATCAAATTAATGATATTATCAAACTGTCAACAGGTCACTGATATATCTTTAAA
This sequence comes from Lepetodrilus schrolli, assembly GCA_032361225.1. Classification (NCBI taxonomy): domain Eukaryota; kingdom Metazoa; phylum Mollusca; class Gastropoda; order Lepetellida; family Lepetodrilidae; genus Lepetodrilus; species Lepetodrilus schrolli. The sequence continues at coordinate 8,861 of JAUTBT010066135.1, forward strand.
TGTATGTGTTTACCATGGAATTCAGTGTTTTCAATTCAGACATTAACGTTAGCATATTTACGTTAAATGTTACCAGTTCAAGCCATATGTGCTAATTAGAGAGCAATAAATATAAATGAGCAATGATTCATACACCAATTCCGTTGGAGATAGTCATCAGTAGCCAACTCGTAGAGGTTGTTGTGGGGTGATGTTGATTGTGGTGGGGCTAGAACCTCTCTTCTCTCTTTACGGTAAAACCTGACTAATCAGTTGGTAATGTACTGTAATATTTCAATTTAATAGACTAAGGGGGATAACTTTAATCATTGAACATGGCCAAAATAACCTTTCACAATACCAATAAAGCTACGTAGCTAAAAATATTTTTAAAATTAAAATCTGAAAATATTGAAAACCAGTGGGACATCAAATGTACATACATTTATGTAAAAATATGTTTGACCATGAAATATGTAAACAAACTTGTGACAATGCCTTTAATGGTGCTATAATGTAGCAAAGCAGATATTTGTACACATTTCTCACATTCTTTGCAGATGGTTAACTGTCAAATTTGAACGTCAAATTACTAATAATAATATATCAAAGTGGTCACCATAATGTTAAAGTCCTGGATCTGTACTTGATGATTTCAACACAGGGTAAAAATGAGACAATAAAAAATATGGTGCATGCTCTTTCAACATGATAGTGATGAATTATAATAATATTTTTAGTACTTGAAGTAACAGTGGAGGGTAAGAACAGTGATATATCCTTATAGCTGTCACTATTAATAGTGCTGATACATGGTTACTTCCTGGTGGAAACAGGTAAGAAGCTTGAGTTACTTCCTGGTGGAAACAGGCAAGAAGCTGTGAGTTATCTCCCATGCATTGTTGTCACTGAGTAATGCATACGAGTAGGCAAGGATTGGTCATTGTTTTCATACTTTTCACATATTATTTTCCCATTTGTTTTGAAAAATACAAGATTTATCACCGTTACATTACATAATCTTGTCTGGTTGAACTAATATAGATTATTAATTCTACATACTATTATTAATTCTACATACCATACTATTATTAATTCTACATACTATTATTAATTCTACATACTATACTATTATTAATTCTACATACTATTATTAATTCTACATCTACATACTATTATTAATTCTACATACTATTCTTATCGCACGATCATACATGCACATTGTCATATGAAGTGGGGTATTTTCTATGCACGTTACATCACTTCTGCCTTCGTAATGTACCCACAAAGAAAATTTAAAAGAATTAAATTAAATAAAAATATTCGCGCTTTATTTTCTTAGTAAAATTCAGCAGGCGCAGACACTGCACACGACTGCTGGCACATCACTTGGTACAGCATGACAGCAGCAGATGCACATATTCCGTACATACACACGACCATCTTCCAGGTCAGGTCAATCACCGATGTGTGAGTGCACTCTGCTTGCAGACGGCACCGAATGCGGTTCTCAATTCTCGATGACATCTAGGACACTCAGGATCCATGTACAGGAAGTCTCGCATTCCAGATATATATCGCGTGGAACGTGTCGCCACGGGAACCAAGCTGGTTTCTCAATGAATGTGATGAATGAAGAGAGAGAGAGAGAGAGATGTGTGCTGATCAGTTTCCGATTGTGACAGCTACTCGCAAGTTTGGTGTGGTAACAATCATTTTTATCTTTAAATGTTTGAGGGATTCGTTGAAGCAATGGCTTTATGTTAACTGTATCCATGCTGAAAGCAGCTGGAGATGTCCTAAAGAGCTGTACCTGCGCCTAATCCAGCAGGGAGAGGGTTAAGGATAGGCAGTTCTAGATGGACTGTGGAAACAATTGCATATACATACAATTACATAGCCCGAAAATATCTGTTATACGCAGTAACTTAATACTGTATGGTATCCCTGTATACCTTGCTGTCTATAAGTTCTTGAACAATCCCAGAACAAGGACAAGTATTAATATTTGTTATGATACAAACCTGTAGAATTACCTGGTAATATCAATCATTTAACATTCTTGGATTGTATACTCCCCAGGGAGTAAAGGACGAGTGAACACTGAACTACTGAATGTAGCAGCTTGGTAATTACATAAGTTTCACAAATCAATGATAACATTTTCCTTTCATTCTGACATACATTTTACCTTTTGCCAGTACTTTCTTTGAAATCAAAACTATTTCAACCTTGAAACCAACTCGTTATCACATACACTATGCATCTGGAAATGCACTCGGACAATGTAATGTTAATGAGTCACAATGATTATTTCAAACAACTGACACAATGACACAGAAAAACACAAGTCATTTGAACTTTGCCAACAGTTTAAAATTTTTGTTGCCCTTTGCATCAGGAAAATCAAATAATGAGAATGCACCTTTAATATGGTGAGTCAGCACTTAATGTGGTGAGTCAGGAAATGATAGCTGTACAGTGTTCATCTATAGACATCATTCACATTAATAATATGACAAGTTAATAGCTGCCCTGGATGTTGGAGATCACAGAAACTCATAGTCTGGCAGGATAGTACGGTGGTGACTGGGTTTGCCTTCAGTGTCCACAGGCTGGGTTTGAACCTTTGTACTAATATACTTTAAAGCAGGAACTTTAAAATATTTGCTTTAAATAATAAAAAATAAAATTGATTGATTGAAATAGTGCTTTACATTGAAGCAGGAAGGTTTCACCGATACTCTATGAACAAAAATATTAATAATAATATTAATAACTAAACTATTAATAGATATGGAATATTCAAATAAACTAATAATTTGTTAGAATAGAAATTTTGCAAAATCAATCATTTTTAAATTTGATCTATCTTTAGGTATGTGTTTACTTAATGTTTGCATTGAATTATTAATTTTGTATGAACATGATGAACTCTACATCAGCAGTAACACTCCTTAATTTGTAGTCGCAAAGTGAGAGTGAATTATTGTTTTAGTCACCAAGAAATACCATTGAGGATAGATTGTGACAAACCCAGCAGAGAAAAGGATAATACATAAAAGAAAGACATCAATGAACTTGATGAAGATCGCACCCAAAAAGATTTCTTGTTTCCTACATTTTGGTTCATTTTCAATTGATACTTGAAAAATAAGCTTCCAAAACCTTTTTCTTAAATTAAAAAAATTGCGAGATGGATGCATGTACTATTAAACATATCTATATTATCTTGAATCATCAAAGAACGGGATGAGCAATGCAGGAACATAGGTGTACGTGTATCCGGTCACTTCCTGTAGAATTACGCCACCCACTTCGACATTGAAAATAGACAAGATTCTTGTGACCCTCGACAGATAGGTCAATTAGCTCTTAACGAGCCACCCTGTGACATCATTCACAAGGAAGATAACCGTCAACGTATATTCTCTCTCGGGGAGGATTGCGAAAATCATCACCACTTCCTGTGATACAGCGCCATCTACCTGTTAAGATTGCAGAGGGAAATTCTCGCTGGGGGGGACCGTGCTTCACGATAGGGGTTACTTCGTCTCAGAGCGGGTTCGGCGATCAAGGTGATTCAGTTGCAAAATCGGAAAATAAATACGGGAGCAGCATGACCCTATGAATGAAAGTCTCGCTCGAGTTAATGGGGGGTGAGTGGATTCCTTATCAATTATCATGCAGTAGTAGAGGCTGTCTGCATGTGAGTGTAAAGGCTGAGCTCCTCCGAGGAGTAGACTGTAACAAGCTAGTGAGCTTCTGCTGGGGTTCAACACAACTGATTTCATAATCAGAACGTAATTGCCTGGAGCATGATAAATGCATTAGCAATTACATAAATATCTGAAATGCTATATTTAAACGTGATAAAGTATGGAAGGGAGAGATTAATCTCTGTGCATTACACACATGTGAATACACTTACGGTAACAGAATAGAAACACAAATAAATAATGTCCCACAGTCTCCACAATAGCTTGGGAACGGTTTCCATGATTGCTTGGGAACATAATATGTGGATAATGAAGTTCTCAATAAGGCACATTTAGCATCAATGGTGGAATACAGTATGGTGTTCCATTCATTCTCCAGAAGTCCTGGATTGGACACATCTCCTGGAGAGTGAATGGAATGGATTTTGACAAAAATGCTCGCTTCACATGTACGTCTACCAAACAGGGATATCAATGAAACTTTATGATGTCATTCTTCTCCACCTTAAAATCTGGGAGATTTGGGATCAGATTTGGGATCAGATTTGGGAGATCCCGAAAAGATTACTCTTCAGCATTCCATTCATCTCCAAATTCTTCTGGATCTTCTGGAGAATGAATTAAACAGCCTGTCCGATTTTTTACACCTCACAATAATGGTTGGTGGGTTGGAATAAAGTCAATATTTAACCTACTGCAGGCAACCAGAGATGCCACAGAGCAATGCTAGAGGACCCAATATACTATTCACAAATCATAAATCTGCCCATGTCATTTTAAAAAACATGGCATTTTTATCCTTTAGTTTTGACATCAGACTTTAGCAACAGACATCCATCTACTAGTATTCATTTAACCTCATAATCACAATGACAGTTCTATAGGCATCTCTGATTCCTTTCAGAAGGTTAAACATTACTGGTGGTTCTTGCAATGAGAGGCTCACCTTGAAGTGTGTCAACAGGTCCTCGCGATTGAAGGTCAGGAAGTTGCAGCATTTGCATTTGAAGATGTCGTTGCCATGTGATGCAATGTGATCCTGGTACTGCTGGGGGTAGCAGCCCTGGAAGTCGCACTTCGGACATTTCAGTCGCTCCAGGTCCGTCTCCGACGCCTTGATACCTGCACACAGAATCAACTCAAATAAAAAACAATGTCTCAGAAATATTTCACCCAACCTGTGATTCTTGTCTACTAGGTAATATACTAAATAATGACATGGATTCTGTTACACAGAATGATGATAGCACTACGAGAGTGGTAACTCACTATATGATTACTTTTTACTTTTTTTATTATTTTGGATTGGGGTTTAGAGCCGCTTTCAAGATTCTTTCACTAATATCATGGCTTGTCAATTTAGGGCAGGAGGAAACCTGCAACATCCGTAGCACTGAAGCATTGAACCTGTGAGCATTGTCTGGTACTGACAAGACCAAGGATGATAACTGCATTGCCACTACAGACAGCGTATCCTATCAATATCGCGTCAGAAAGGTAACTTTCACAAACATTGATGCCAGCATTCACCCAGCGCCGGATTTGAACCTGGAGCCTTTGTCTCTGAAGTCCAACATTCTACCACTGCGCTACCACCCGCCCGGGTGAGTATGGAACTGATTTTCGAGAATAATGTCACCGCAGGAATTTGACACCAATGTGTGATGATAAAACTTCAACAATGATGTAACTTATTGTAAATATCCCCATTTATATGAATTGCTGAGACAAATTTCACTATCAACAAATTCTTCAGGATGTACTGTAAAAGACGTATATTTCGCGCAGACTAATATTACGCGCCATACGCGCAAAGACAATTTGCGCGAAATTATAGTCCGCACAAAATATGAAGCCCTAAGTTTACTTATTGAAGCGGACGTATTAATGTACAATGTAATTAATACTAATGAATAAAAAACATAACACAGAAGATACGATTGAATTATTTAATTAAACGATGTTATTAAAAATTAATTCAATGTAAAAATTAGTCTATTCTTACCACTCAAGTGAAACGTGAAAAGCGGCAATCAGCACTCAAGTAAAACATTATAAGCGGCAATCAACTCCAACCTTGTTTTGAAATCACGTGATGCAATGACTAGTATAATAGTCCCGATAAATTAAGCAATCTAATAATGTATGTCTACTATTTCATTGTTACTCGTGTTTATCTATCAAACTATCATTTAATTAGCTTGAGAATGTATTTCCTGTCGATGAATCTGATTCATTTCTTCTCAACTAATCTTGTTAACCTTGATAAACAAAAGTTTACTCACGATGTCTGAGGCCACGTGTTGCCCTAGTCATTGCTAATTACTTGGCTTTATCCTATTTTAATTGGTTTTTACTAGTTGCGTTCGTATTCGCCAGTGAGCATGTTATAATGTTATAGTAGTACTTTTGTTCATTATGGAAGTGAATATTTTTTTGCCATTTTTTTTGGTGGCAAATGCGCGTAGTTTAATTTCCGCGAATATGTCAATTATAGCATTTGCACGAAATTTGCGTCCGCAAAATATGTCTTTTACAGTATTTGATAGCATTTAGCATGACAAAAGTGATTCCTAGATTAATACAATTAATACTTAAAAACAGACATTTGGCTCCTGCAGATCCAGAAACACTTAAAATAAGTGAAATACTGGTCACCCAATGCAAAATTAGGTCTCTAAATTGAGCCCTGCTTAAAAGTATTTGAAAAATTGCTTGAAAATGTAATATTACATCATGACACATTTACAATTAACAAGGATATATCATGTTGGCACTCTATTTGCCCAATAAATTAATTTTACATGCATGACATATTTCATGACACATATAAATTATCTGTTGCGAATTCACCAGACATTCAAACTACCACTATAATACACATTCATGATGAAAATATAATTCTGACTAATAATTTGCAAATTCAGCACAAATTTCCCAGCTGGAAATAGGGTTGAGGTAAAGTCGTCAAGTCTGATATTACAGATGGTTATTTTCCAGGAGTTGAGACATGATGCACTCTCATTTAACTTACATGTACACAAGCCATACCTCCACAAACGAGAATGACAGTTTTGCTAAAAAGAACGAGACTTGTGATCATACATATCGTGTTTCCTGTTAAACTGTAGTTGTTTCTTTGTATTATTCTCAACATTTAATCCAGTTTTCCTGGCTGGGGTGTTCATTCAACTTTTAGTCATCACATTATTATATTGTTATATTGTTATTATATTTTATTATATTTTATTTTTTATTAAATTGGGGTTTAGAGCTGCTTTCAAGATTCTTTCACTTCCATCACGGCTTGTCAGTTTGAGGCAGGAGGAAACCTACAACATCCGTAGTGCTGAATGTAGCATTAAACCTGGTACAGACAGGCCCAGGATGATAACTGCATTGCCACTCGACAGACATCGCATCCTATCAATATCACGTCAGAAAGGTAACTTTCACGAGCATTGATGCCGGGCCCAATATAAGCTTGCAGCCAAGCAATTTATCAATGTAAAAAACATATCCTCTGGGATTTATAATAATAACGATCTATCATTATTATTTGTACCACCTACTACCGGTAATTGAGATTAATAAGGTGGATGATCAATAAAAGTACAGTAATTGGTCTGTTTCAGAAAGTATGAGTCTTAAATTGTCAATAACAGAATACTGTTTCCATTAAGTTTCCCTTACTGCACTATACCTAGGGCGATATATAAATTTGGTATTATTATTATTATTATTATTATTATTATTATTGTTATATATTAATGTCGGGTAAGTCAAATAATTTTTTAATAATTATCTTGACATTTCAGAGAAATCAACTGACCAATATATTGTATCCTGCATGTTTGTTCACACATTTGGCAACATGACATGAATAAAAGACATCTCGAGAGTGAACCAAATACTCCACAAGTGCAGTTTTAAAAGATGCTCAGTCTCCAAAAATTCCATTTAAAAAATCTGTCTCTGCAACAAGGATCTCATTTCAAATCCACTTTTTTTTTTTAAAACTCCAGCTGGGCTCCCCTAGAAACACAAATCTAAATTCTATTTTTTGCTGTCGACCTCTGACCCCCTCCCCCACCCCCCTGGGATGTTGGAGGTCATCTGATGGTGTAAATGCCTCCCTGCCTCCCACACTTCTCTGGAAGTCTCCAAGACCCACAGAAGCAGTTGAGCAACACTGCATAACCACTGAGCTCAAAATATATATGGTATAGTCTGTTGGAGATAACACTGCCAGGGCATGAATGGGTCTTGCCAATGATAGTCTATTTCAGTTTAATCTTTTTGTCTTTAAATGTATTTCAAGCAGAAGACTTAGAACTGAAGTTAAATTTGTGTTAAAACCGCAAATATGACTATTTACAAAACATACTTTCCAAAAATAAATCTACATTTACCTTGTTTACACTTAAATCATATCATAACTTGTCATGAACAGAATTGACTTATGAGGTCAGATACAGCAATACAGAAAGTGTCAAAATAGTAATTTTGCATATACACACACACACACACACACAAAATTGCATACAAATTTTTTTTGAAATCATTGAATAATTTGACAAGACCTAAGATGTCAAATGCATTTTCACAAAGACAATGTATGCCTTTGTGCACACAAACTTTCAGAACAGTTGTCATTTGTTAATGGGAACAATATATGCTGGTTTACTTTGCCATAATTTGTTTCAAGTATGTAACCTGAAAGAAAAGGAAGAAGAAAAAGTGTCCAACACATGCTATCATAAAATTCAACAAATTCTCCATTATTTTACACTCAGAACTGAAAGATCACAAAAGCATGACGCATCAACTGGATGTTAAGAAAGGAAAAAGTTTACTGCGACAAGGCAACCGTTATTTTCTTCATAGCCAATATGACACTGGAGTGTTATTACCACCGTTTTTGTGAGCTGCTTTGGGTGGTCATGACTGTAAATTAGGGGATAATGATTGTGACGTGTGCCATGCGTGTTCTCCAGTGTTGTGCAACACTGCAAATGACGGCATACGCCTGTCAAGACTGCACGTTTAGATTTCAACACTTGCATCAAACACAAAAGACATTTCCACATTTATGCAAATAAATGTTGTGGGGTTTTTTTTAAACCATATTTTTATCTGCTACCCAGAGTGCATCCATGAAAGTAAATTCATGTCTGCAAGCACGTTTTTTTAATTTTAATGTTTCTGATAAATATGCACACACGGATAAACTGAACAACAAAGAAATAAGAAAACATTTTCAGATTCCCTAGCCTGCAGTCTGCTGACTGAATCAAGCCTATTTCATGTTGTCACCTGCTTTTACAGCCTATAAGTAATTGTTCCAGCTAAAATACTGCAGTGCAATATCCTTCATACAAAGATAAATATAATAATAGTGTATACTCCCCAGGGTGAGCGAGTGAGTGAATTATTGTTTTACGTCACAGCAGGAATCTTTCACCCATACGTGATGAGGAATGATTAATTATGAAATACATGAATTAAAATGAATTGCAGCATGAAAGAAATGCCCAAAAAAACATTTGCTTAAAATTGAAGGATATGATTGAGAATAAAGAATGATATGCTAACTATTACTCCCCAGGGAGTTGAGAGGTACAACTAGTGTACACGGATCCATTGACCAGGGCAATCATTTGCAGCACTTTGAGCACTCTAGAAGCAGAGTTGGGGCAGTATAAACAAGATTATTATTATTATTATTATTATTATTATTATTATTATTATTATTATTATTATTATTATTTACATGAACTCCAACTCATTCAATGTATGAAACTTAACAAAATCCACAACATTACCAGACATGAAATTAGGCATAAAGCATTTCCCTTACAAAGTAATAAAATGTTCAGACTCTCAGAACTACTAATGACAACTCTCAGAACTACTAATGACAACTCTGCCACCCAGTACCTAGACCTCATCCACAACCAGCTGTTGTGTACACCGACTCGTCTTACATGTTGCAACAACTTCACTTACTGGGTCAACAAATGAGCTAGCTTCCAAATATTTATCTACCTATTTTTTCCTTCTTTAACTCTCTCCATGCTGAAGGCAACCATAGATGCAGTGTCTGTGCCTAATCCAGCAGGGAGAGGGTTAAGCTGCAACTGTTTTATTTTCATATTTCATTTCCAGGAATACCAGAGTGTGTATGTACGATGAAAGCAGGAGGGTCGATCATCTGGACTGTCGCAGACTCGCAGGGTGATTAACAAAGTCTCTGCCACCCCCTGCCGGCCTACAAACCAGGGATCTACAAGTCAGTGGGAACCACTAGTTTTTTTTCCCCCCAGCAAATCTTTTGACAAGTGGGTGAGATTTTATGATAAGCTGAGGGTTACAAGTGAATGGATGAATGGAATTGGGTGGAGCTAGATACCACGTACAACATCTGTGACGGCATAATGGCTACTGTAGTCATGGCAAAAAATCGTTCTGAAGACATTTTTTTGGTGGTCCTGAGATGGGGAAAAAAACCCAGTTGGTATCCTGCTAAAATCACTACCAGCAATAATTGAGCTATTTTGCTAGATTTTAAGGAAAGTATCCTTGACAATAATGTTTCAAAGGCGTATTTCATATTTGTTTTCAATCTTGTTCTGTGTTCATCGGTCCAACATATAAAGGAGTAATTAGTTAAATTAGCATACAACAAGCGTCCAATAATGTGATATCAGTTTTGATAGGGTACTTCTTTTGGATGCACATTCGTTAATGCCCCAGTCATAGTGTCACAGCAGCAGGCAAAACATGACCCTATGACTGAAGCATTAGATGCAATTAACTATTTTAATAGCCTACTAGAATAATCACATTGCTGTTCAACATGGAATCTCTAATTGTCTCTAACAGGGAGCAGGTTAAATTTATTTTATTTTATTTTATTCTTTTGAATTGGGGTTTAGAGCCGCTTTCAAGATTCTTTGACTTATATCACAGCTTGTCAGTTTGGGGCAGGAGGAAACACGCAACATCTGTAGCGCTGAATGTTGCAGTAAACCTGCGAGTGCCAGCTGGTACTGACAAGACCAAGTATAACAACTGCATTGCCACATCCTATCAATATTGCGTCAGAAAGGTAACTTTCGCAAACATTGATGCCGGGCTCCCGGGGCAGGATTTGAACCTGGAACCTTTGGCAAGTTCAACGTTCCACGACAGTGTTACTACCTGCCCCGAAGGTTAAATTAATCCAAAACCAAAGTCCAAAACAAGAAATTGTTAATGGCTAGTCAGTTTAGGACAGGAAGAAGCCTGCAACATTCATACCGCTTAACATTGCAGTAAACCTGTGAGCACCGGCTGGTACAGACAGACCAAGGATTATACCTGCATTGCCACAGTGCAGACAGCTCATCCTATCATAGTTTGTCTTCTGACTGCAGGATTACTATAAGTCATCATCCTCTAGGGTACATTTGGCCCCGATTTTTCGAAACAAACTTGAGTTTGAGATTTTGCTCAGCTGAGATTTCTCCCATTGACAATGCAGTAACTTGAGTAAAATCTCAGCTGGATTTGAGTTTTTACACAAGTTACAGCATTGAGTCTATGGGAGGAATCTCAGCTGAGCAATACTCAAACTCAAGTTGGTTTGCAGAAATCGGGGCCTGGTTACCTCCAGCGGGAAGACTGACTTCTTTACAACACCAGTGACCTTCTCATTCTTCCCAGGTACTACGGTAGTGTGGTAATGTGTTCATTCTGGTTGTCATCAGTGGGTGTTGGGTAACACTGGGAGATGGAAGCAGCCGGCTGTAGATGCTCCAGTTGCTGTACTGTGAACACCTTCTGCTGTCCCAGATCATACCCCCACCCCACCCCGACCACCACCCTACCCCCCACGCATATGCGTGCACATTTCCACCACTGCCTCTTCCTCCTACCCCTCCCAGTTCATTGAGCCCTGAGTCACTTCCCTCAAGATCCCCCTCCCCTCCTACCACCGGCTTTTGGTGCCGGGCTGCACTCAGAGACACAGCTGATTGGGGGGAGGGAAGGAGAGAGGGGGATGAGAGTGCTATGCGGTGGTTCCAGAGATGTACAGTAGAGCAAGAGGAAAGGGACACTTGCTGTGTTCTATATGATGATTACTTGACTACAACCAGCCTGTGGTAGCCTGGGTCATTTCTCACCATGGTAAAGGTATCTTATGGACAAGCAGAAAATTTATGTTTTGTGAAAGTTTGATCATTGCTCAGTTGAAAAGTCTCATTGTCACATATGGATGAAATATTCGCGTAGCTTTGTACAGCAGTAAGTCGATCAATGATGCAAACTGTACCAAGGTGCCTGCCAAATGTGCTTTACAAACTTTAATATCGACTTTTTGCCATTCTTCAATATTCTCCAATATACATGATATAATATTAGTCAACTGGAGACGTTTGCTATTTTCTGTTAATAATGACTTAGTACATGATGGGATAGGAAGACTATAGTTGAATCATAACCTATGGTGGTATGCATAATATTTGATGTACTGTATTTCAGCAATACAATGCAGATTAATATTGTAAGCAGAACATGGGCTTGCTTTTTTTTATTATTATCTTTTCTTTTTGTCAAATGTGTCCTGGCCGCCAAGATTATGAAACTCTTTGTGCGTACAATTTCATGCTCAACTGAAAGTGTTGTTCACAAATCCCCATATAAAATTTGAGCTTCAGCATGAAATCATACTAAAAAGGTTTGTAATCTTGGGCCCTGGTTCTATTAACTAAAACTGGAGAATAGATTACACGGGCCAATCATAACACAGGTCTTACTCAACCAACCACCGACTTCTACTTAACTCAAGCTCTTAAAGTTAAACACATGCAAGGATACAGCTCCAATGTGGTTTTGATTTTCGTCAAAGAAAAGTTATCAACACCGTGTAAAGAGGTCAAAGTTCAACAAAACACTCTGTGGGGTATTTGGTTACATCAAAACGAAAAACATAATCTGAAAATTAGATTCATCAAGTTATTTAGAGAAGTGATTATTAAGCAATTTTCTTTTTAATACATAAAATCAGCATTGGTGGCTCATGCAGATCAAATAACAAGAATTCTATGCAAACATCATAGGTTAGTTCATTCCTTCATGTACAGTTCTCACATACATTAATGGTAATTCTTCTCTTCTCAGGGTTCGTAAGTTTTCTTGGCTCTGTAGAAGCTTAGCTCTTAGCATTGGTTAATTATGTACAAGGCTTACGAGGGCGGGTTGTAGTGCAGTGGTAGAACGTTGGACTTCAGAGCCAAAGGTTCCAGGTTCAAATCTTGAAAGTGACTCTAAACCCCAATTCAAAAACAAAAAAAATAAGGGAAAAAACAAGGCTTACTATGATTGCTAATATGATATAAACTCAACTTTGCCCTTGAACCTGTACATAATACCCACAAAGTACAATCCAATGTAGAATATATGCTTAAGTATTGAGTGTGTATCTGAATAGTTTCTTTGTCTGTCGAAGTCTGTCGATCTACCACTGTGCTATCACTGATCTATGAGATAACCAGCGTCTGTACAAGAGTGGTACGAGGAGATCAGTCTGTCGAAGTCTCTCAATCTACCACTGTGCTATCACTCCTCTATGAGATAACCAGGGTCTGTAAAGAGTGGTACGAGGAGATCAGTCTGTCAAGAGTGGTACGAGGAGATCGGTCTGTCAAGAGTGGTACGAGGAGATCGGTCTGTACAAGAGTGGTACGAGGAGATCGGTCTGTACAAGAGTGGTACGAGGAGATCGGTCTGTCAAGAGTGGTACGAGGAGATCGGTCTGTCAAGAATGGTACGAGGAGATCGGTCTGTCAAAGCACTATGATTGTTCTGTGCAACATGGTTAGTGGTTACTCACCAATCTTGATGGGGTCCTTCTTCTGTATGAACATGTTGAGCATGTTCTCTGGTATCTGTATAATGGTGGCCTGTGTCCCGTCTCCTCCACCTCCGCCTTCTGCTACACCTCCTCCCTCCACCCCACACTCCACTGCCTTGTCTGAGAACAGAAAAACACCCTTGTTCCAGTGTCCGAAAAATATGTCAGTCCCAGACCGAGGTGAGATCTATTCCCCGCACCCAGAACCTGAACTAGACGCGGATTTTGTGGTCTATTCACCAGACCCAGACCCAATTCTCAGCAATCTCATTGGCTCACGTGACGGAAAATCTAAAATAAAATATTTTCCTAACATTTAACCCTAACTTTAACCATGTGAGCCAATCAGATAGCCGGGATTTGGGTCCAAATCCTGGGAATAGACCACAAGTCTGGGTCCGGTGAATAGACCCCCACCCCAGACCGACAGATTCACTGATGGACCGGGAGTATAACCTTATTACAGGAGTTTTGGTGGAGGACCAGCAAGTAGATTTTTAATGTTATGAACACTTCCTTATTAAGTCACAGTAACACATGTATTTTACAGTCCCAGAAACACTCATACTGCAATTATAGTCACAGAAACACACTTTGTACAGTCACAGAAACACACTTTGTACAGTCACAGAAACACACTTTGTACAGTCACAGAAACACACCTTGTACAGTCAGAAACACTTTGTACAGTCACAGAAACACACCTTGTACATTCAGAAACACACTTTGTACAGTCACAGAAACACACTTTGTACAGTCACAGAAACATACCTTGTACAGTCAGAAACACACCTTATACAGTCACAGAAACACACTTTGTACAGTCACAGAAACACACCTTGTACACTCACAGAAACACACTTTGTAGTCACAAAAACACACCTTGTACAGTCACAGAAACACACCTTGTAGAGTCACAAAAACACACCTTGTACAGTCACAGAAACACACTTTGTACAGTCAGAAACACACCTTGTACAGTCAGAGAAACACACCTTGTATAGTCACAGAAACACACCTTGTAGTCACAAAAACACACATTGTACAGTCACAGAAACACACCTTGTACAGTCACAGTCACAGAAACACACCTTGTACAGTCAAAGAAAAACACCATATATTGTTGGACAAGCACCTTGCACAGTGGTAGAACATATGTAGTGAAAATTTAGGTTGCTGTATTGCAGGTAGTAAGTGCCCTGCTTCAAGAAGAGCTTCTCAAGCAACTGTACAATTACTTTAAAATCTAGTAATTACCGCCCATGTACAAACTACACAATATTTGGATTGTAGAAGTGTTTCGAATTTGCATGTGAAAACAAGTTTACAAAGCACTTAACGGTACTCCCGCAATACTAGAATGCACAGACTATGGATGCCAATATTACTACACATGCCCTTAAAGAAATTGTGTAAATATGGATTGACAGAATAATTAATAGCCTCATCCTAAACCATTCTCAACTCAACAAGTGGTCAAAGGGGAGATAACTCTTGGCTGTCAGATTCTGCACTAGATCAATTCTTCAGTTGCAAGTATAGTGTTATTCACCAATATTTACAATTATACAAGCCACCACTATCCTCACTGTGCTATCCACCAATACTTACAATTCTTATCTCCTATCGCATTAAGAATATGATAAAGACTGATATTGAGATCCAACAAACCTACCTATTGTATCCAGATCTTCGCTGGCATCTTGATCAATATCATTCATTATGCTGCTGGCAAGGACTGAAAAAATATATCCAAAATTTAATAATGTCTTCTTTTTTAAATTGGTTTAGAACCGCTTTAAAGATTCTTTCACTTATATCACGGCTTGTCAGTTTAGGGCAGAAGGAAACCCGCAACATCCGTAGCACTGAATGTTGCAGTAGTAAGTACATTGCCACTCTGCAGACTACACTATGGTCTCATAATGGAGCATCAAGAAACGCTACAGACAGCGCATCCTATCAATATCGTGTAACATTTGCGAACATTAATGCCACGCTCCCGGAACGGGATTTGAACCTGGAACATTTGGCTCCGAAGTCCAATGTCATTTACTTTCTAATGTAACAAACACAAAGAGTGTACACCATAAACAATAGTAAACAATGTAAAATGTTGAAAGAAGATATATGCATACACAAATGCATCTGGAAAAACTTGCCAGTTCTGTAAAGTAATATTATCATTCTCAGGTTGGCATTAGATTCCAAAGAAAATCCAAATTATTTTAAATCTATATTAAAAGGAAAATCCAAATCCAAAAGAAAATCCGAAATCAAAAAAAAAGAAAAAAATATGATTGTGTCCACCGCTAAAGACATTCTAGAGGTGGTGTCTTCCATTCTATATTGTGAAGGTCTCTCCCTCCCCTTGGTAAATATAACTCACTGGAACTATTAGCTGAATCGAGAGCCTTGGTGGTTGCCATCAGTGAGGTGTCACTGACTGCCAGGGTAGCCTCAGAGCTCTCCAGAGGTTTGGGCTCTATCTTCTGTAGAGCCTTGGCTTGATTCTGTAGAGCCTGGATGTTCTGTAAGCCCTGAAATGAAGAAAATCCAGTATCACAGCACACTGAATGCCTACAGTGAACTACCGTTTTACGTCACAGCGGGAATCTTTCACCAATACGTGACGAATAATATTTAATTGTGCTATAGATGGATTAAAATTACATTCAGCATGAAAAAAGATGCCAAAATAGTTTGATTAAAATTGAAGTATGTGATTGAATACAGACGATGATATAATACCTACAGTATCTGATTTATTATTCACTACATAGTACATGTATTATTGATACCAGAAGCAATCTTATTTGTATTGATTAAATTGTGGCTTAGTCACTTTCAAGATTATTTTACTCTGGATGTTAATGCTGGATGGAATCTGAAACACTTGTAGTGCAAAGTGTTGCAGTAATGCTGCTAGTACTAATGAACCAAGTGTAACAGAGGATCATGCCAATCCTGAGATTTGAACCCGAGTTGCTGGATTGCGAGTCCAACGCACTGCCGAATGAGCCAAAGGGGTAACCCCACTGGCCGAGACCAGTAGGAGCATCGTATATCACACCCGGCTACATTCTCCCCCTACACATGGTGCTCGTCCTTGAGTTACTAATCCAGTCACTTCTATCTGAGCCACCAGGGAGCTAGGAATTTTCAGTTCGACAATTCTGAGAGATGTTCACCGGGAACAAATCAAATACACGTTGGGCGCCATTGTAACAGAGGATCATGCCGATCCTGGGATTCGAACTTGAGTTGCTGGATTGTGAGTCCAACTCTCTTTGGCTCATTCCATAGAGCGTTGGACTCACAATCCAGAAATTCGGGTTCAAATCCCAGGATCAGCATGATACTCTGTAACACGAGGAAGATAACTGCACTGCCACAGTACAGACAGTGCATCCTATCACGATGATACAGTGTCCGAAACAAATATTGGATGTTCATGTAAAACTTGATGTCTGCAATTACAATTATTCATTATTCTTCATTGTGAGACTTTGAGTTCAAGTATATGGACTCCAGTCCTGTTTGGTCTCAAATATTTTCAATAGCTGCCCAATAAATAACTGTATTGTGATATAAGTGAAAGAATCTTGATGTGGCCCCAAACACCAAATTAAAAATAAATAAAAATAACTGTGTTTACTGCGTACCTGTATAGGCGCCATCATGAATGACTGGCCATTCGCTGTGGGGATGATGACTGCTGGGATGCTGGGGGGCGTCTGGCCGGGTGGGGGGTAGCGACGGGGCCGACCACGCCCTCTTTTCATACCTAGGAAGATGGATGGTACATAGTGGAAACAACCAGCTTATTACTAAACAATTCCTCAGTTCAATAACAACATCAGGAGTCAAATGTAACCAGTAAATGTTTCAAAGAGGGGTTTTACTGTAGTCTGGGCATACACTAGGGCATGTGCCATGAATTTAATATAACAGGTATTTAACACTCTTTATGCTGCAGGCAACTGGAGATGCCCTAAAGAGAATTACCTGTGTCAAATCCAGCAAGGAGAGGGTTAAATGATGTAAAACTGGACACATGGACTACCAGTACGACCCTTTCATAAAATGCAGGCCAGGGACAATATTCGTAGATTCTAGAAATTTATTTTTAAAAAATCTTAGAATGGCTAAAAGTGACTTAGAAAATCTTAAAAGTAATTTATAGAAATTCTTAGAGTAACTTTTAGCCAAATCTTTAGGAGTAGTGCAGAGGACTCTGACAATTTAAGATTATTTTGTAGAGGATTCTAAGAGTTGGTACTCTTTAAAAATAACTTAAGAAAATTCTTAATGTTGAGTGTAACTTTTATAAATCTGTCACACTGTTAAGAGAAGAGGAAGAGGATAAAAAAATATAAAATAGTCGGAGGGAAAGGTATGGTTGGAGTCTGTACATGTTCTAAGATAGTGCCTTTGGACAATAACTATAATGGTAGGAGTGTACTCTAACCTGTCAGAGAGAGATTTGGTGTTCCAGTCTGGACCATCTTCCGTATACGCTTGATACCAGCAATGATGGCTTCTGGGTCTGCCTCGTAGTCATCACTCGCATTATCATCCTCTTCATCATCGCTTCCCGACAACTCCAAAACATCGTAGTCTGTGGTGACAAGATTGTTGATTAGCATAAATATATAAAATAAAAAATAAAAAATAAAAAATAAAAAATAAATAAATAAAAATAAAAAATAAAATAATCAAATAATCAAATAATCAAATAATCAAACAAACAAACAAACAAATAAATAAATAAATAAAATAAATAAGTATAGACAGAAGATAAGACATAATCATGGCATATTTTGAAAACACATTAATACATACTTTGAGGGCAAGTGCATTTTCAATATCATTTTCAAAAAGTCCATATCTTCTACAAAATGTCGAGACTATGTCCTGTATGATGACATATTATTGATGTTTGAAGTCGCATAAATATATCACTTTACATGGCTCAATTTAGCGACTAATTTGGGAGCCATGGCGACCTAATTTTGCATTTGGTTACAAGTATTTCACATATTTTAAGTATTTCTGGATCTGCAGGAGTCATTTGGCTCCTTAGAAAATATTGCAACTTTGAGGCCTGCTTTAGGTAGAAATGTTACTGGTACCATCCAGAAGTTTAGCTTTCTTTCTTGATCTGTTGCTCCGTCTCAAACCATCAGGGCCTGAAATAATAGGATAAACATAACAATTTAGGAAAATTATGGATATTTGGCAAGCTAAATAAAAGAAAAACAGAATATTAACTATTGATTATATACAATAATTAACTACTAACTATTAATTGTAAATACAATAATTAACTACTAACTATTAATTGTATACAATAATTAACTACAAAATCAAATGACCACACAAATAAGTTATTAAAACTTGGGTTATGGAAGTTATGGAAATTGTAGATTTGTGGTCAAGGGGCATATAACTCTTCCATATGCCTATTGGCGATGCCTCAATGTATAAAGTTAAAATATGTTTATCAAACCTAATAGAATGCATACCATTTGATGATATCCATGGTTCCATTTTCACATTTCCATGTCTATTCCAAAGATTTTTTTTTATTGATGCCAAATATATATTGATAACAATTTTGATTCCATGAAAACGGGACTGCATCCATGTACCATGCATCCATGTATCTACTGACCGGCATTGGACAGCTCCAGCAGTCCCTCCGCAGCACTGGACATCTGGGTGTAGTCCACAATGTCTCCGGGAGAGGTCGCAACCTCTGGCACGTACCCAGTCTCCCCAGGACGAGGCTTGCGAGGTCGGCCACGCCTTTTCTTACCTGGAAAAGGAAGGTAATATGTTTTGAGAAAGGTCAGCTATTAGTATTACATTGACTAATGTCGGTGAAGTGCTTGGCAAAGGTACTATATCCATGTAGATAGTACAGTGAAGGATGCACGTTAATATAAGATCCAGACTAAATCTAGGAATGTGTATATTGACCCAGGTATATAACTTATTGTTTTACATCACAGCAGGAATCTTTCATCCATACAGAGAGAGACCTACCTGAACGAGGAAGTAGTGGGTATGCACACATTTGCTTGGTCTCGGGATTAAACATCAGCACACACTTCTTCCCATTGATCACTACCTCTGTCCTGTCTCCGACTGCGATGGGACTATTCAGATCCGGTTGTCGGGACGGAGACGAAGGAGACTTTTGCTCCGTCTTCACCTTCTGCACTGAGGCCGGCAGACCCCGCAACAATGAAATCGATGTGGAGGACACCACCGGTTGGTCCGATGCCACCACGCTGCCAGCGGCATCATGTGTCGCCACTTGAGATGCAATCTGTGCGACCGTTGCTGGAGTTATCTGCCCGCTTTGCGATATCGACACAAGAGGGCCTCCACACACTTGCACCAGCTGCGGTCCCGAAACCAGAGACTGTCCTGTGACCGGCGTCACAACTCCGTCGGTCGTCACGATGTTCCCGTCCTTCAAGAACTGGGACTGCGAAAGCGTGAACTGTCCTTCAGGGGTGGTAATGATCTGACACTGTGATGTCACTTGTTCCTGGGATTGGACGTCACCAGCGACGTCCACTGCCTGGAGGCTGCCGTCACCAGCGAGGCTGGACTTATCAATCTGCACCAGCTGCCCGTCCACCTCGGCCACCATCAGCTGATCCTCCTGACTGTCCACGGCGCCAGCCTGGATGCTGTAACTCACCAGACTCCCGTCCCCGGTCGTGATCACCTGCAGAGGGTCTCCACTGCTGCCTAGTGTCGGCGTCAGTGTCCCGTCACTCGCCATCTGAAATCAGGCCATTAGTATTTATTTATGTATTGCCTTACTTGTATTAGTAAGTGTATTAATAAGACTGATAAACAGCAATACGTTTCAATTGAACGTTGACAACATTTCTACATAGACATTCAATGGCATCAACTACACCTTTGAAAGTCAATGATAATTAAAAATCAATACCAATGGTAAGTATTCTATTGATTGAATGAGAAACAAGCCGCGATATGAGTGAGAGAATCTTGAAAGCAATTCCAAATCCAAATAAAAAAAGATTTTTTTAAAAAAGAATGAGAAGTAGTGAAACATTTCAATTGCACTTTCATAATATTCATTTTTATATGGACACTAAGTGGCATCAATGAATGATTTAGTGCTTTAGGTCGCAGTGGGAATATTTCACCCATATGCGACATAAATGGTATCTTTTACCGATACGCAAAGATCCAAAATTGCACAAGAGTATTAGTTTCCAAGAAATTAACATATATTTTCAGGAGGATTTTAATACAAAGGTGTTCACTCACTTGAAGATACGTTCCAGGACCAATCTGCACAGCTCCCTCTATTCCCTGCTGCTGTAGGAAGATCTGAGTGGCTTCTTCCAAGCTGATTGTGATGGTCTCTCCCTCTCCTTGATTAACATGGCCTAGTGCAACACCTTGCTCATGGCTCATGGCCAAACCCTGGTCTCCTGTCCCGACCAACGTTATCACTCTAGGATCTGCAGCACCAAGCTGATGGTCCTCAACTGTCTGTCCTTCAACCAGCTGGTGGTCCTCAACTGTCTGTCCTTCAACCAGCTGGTGGTCCTCAACTGTCTGTCCTTCAACCAGCTGATGGTCCTCAACTGTGTGTCCTTCAACCAGCTGATGGTCCTCAACTGTCTGTGCTTCAACCAGCTGATGGTTCTCAACTGTCTGTCCTTCAACCAGCTGATGATTCTCAACTGTCTGTCCTTCAACCAGCTGATGGTCCTCAACTGTCTGTCCTTCAACCAACTGATGGTCCTCAACTGTCTGTCCTTCGACCAGCTGATGGTTCTCAACTGTCTGTCCTTCAACCAGCTGATGGTTCTCAACTGTCTGTCCGTCAATGTCCTCCTCTGCAGCCGCCATCAGACCTTCCTCGGATTCGGTGTCGATCTTCAACTCTCCATCTGCGCCGGATTCCATGGCGATGCCAGTCTCCTCGTCCTGGTCGCCTTGTTTCATGTCCTGGACAACATTGTGCTGGAGACTGGGCTCCTCAGCCAGGTCCACTTCCAGAGTGGGTTCTCCAGTAGTGTCCATGGTCAATTCGTCATCTGCGTCACCTGGGACAGATGGGCTGTCCATGTGATCTGCTCCCGGCATTGGCGTGTCATCCTGGACTGGCAGCAACTTGTCATCATTTGTCACCATTTCTTTGGCCTTCATTCCTCAAACACCCTGTCAAGACGGAAATAAAACTTGTTATATTTAAGTATGTTTGTATTTTAGCATGTTCATCAAAATCTTCCTAAAAGCAATTAAAAAATTGTGTGAAGTCTACTCAAATGGATAAATAAATGCAATTTGATATTTTTGTTAAATAAAATGGGCAAAAGACCTTTATGGAACAAGATAATCTCAAGACAAATTCATAGAAAAAAAAAGTACACTATTCAACAATTCAACTACATGACAATCCAATAATATCAAATTACATAGTTTTTATTAAGCGTACATGCGTCAGTGAAAGAGTAGCAGTAGCCCTACTAGGATCTTTTGACTAATTTAAATTAGTTACAGTGGACCCCTGTTAGTTCACACAGGATCTAATCGGTTTGGACCTGTCACCCAACTTTTGATTCTACAATTTGCCCTGATATTTCGATCGGTAAAAACATGCAATCAAAGTACTGAACAAATGGAAACTGCTTTGTTAGTCGGGCAGCTCGGGCAATCAATTGAATACATGACACGTTCGTGGTCCAAATCTAGTTCACAATCAGTAAACATCATTTCCGGTTTTGGTTATGAAGGGAGGTAACTTCACAATTAGCTTGTGTATCAGAAATCCAATTGATTCACTATATATGGGGATATTGGGGATACACTACATATATATGGATTCAATAGTTTGGAGGGCTTTTTAAGATAAAAAGACAAACGTATCGATGTGAACATGTATTATTAAATCGTTCTACCATGTTATACTGAATTGATGCACACAGCATTGGTGCATCGGTGAATCGTGACAGCCCAAGCAATATTGCTATTTATCACATAACATAGGAATTTTGGAGTGCAATAAACCCATGCTATAAATATAAGTATTTTCACTAGTGCAATAACACAATAGATTTTAATAATTGTATTCATACACAATATGTCTTTTTGTACCTCTTTTATAGCTTCTACTTGGGACGTAATTTATCAAAAATAAAGTTAAAAGATTTCTTCAATTAAATATGCAAACACATGTATTAATATGTACACATTTACTTGGAACTATATTTTGTCCATGTGCTTTAACCCAGTTTCCCCAAGACATTTCTCTATTATAGTGTCTGTGAATGAAAATCGATATTACAAGTTTCTACAGTTATATGATGAAAAGAATCTCACATTCATGTTCATATATTACTGAATTTATTAAACTCATTGGCAAAAATGATATTATGCCCAGCAGAGCCTCACATAATATCAGTTTTGCCAACTCATTTAATAAATTCAGTATTATACGACCACTCATGTTTGATCCTCTATTAATATAAAGTGACCATTTTATGAAACCACTTATAGTTGATAGAGGTTTAATACTGTAATGACAATAGCCAAAACATAGCAGATTGGTTCTTGCGACAATTAATTGTACACTCTACAAAATAAATTAAGGGCCAGGAGCCTTTTTGGATGTCAAAATTTAACTTCATATATAATCTTAACAATGAAGAATTTCCAAACATCTACAGGATTCAGGTACTCTTCAAGAACTTGCAGACACATACATGATAAAGAATGGCAAGTTCCAAACAACTATAAGATAACTGCTGGCCCTTAATTTATTTTGTTGAATATAATACAATAGGATATCTGCAATGCTACTTGCCAATCGATACAAAATATCATATAGACTTCAAATTCTGTGGATCCAGACAGTTCCCAAGTCGTATACCCCCTGACACCTCCTTTCTCATTAATTACTTTGCTTCTGTGCATCGCTTGTATCCAGGAAGATTTCATGATGATCCATTTCTCTTAATGTTAAAGGTATCCTATGGGCTAGTAGAAATTTCATGTTTTGTTATTTATATCATTATTTGGGCGAGTATGTTTTAAAGTTAAGTTCCATCCCTGGTGTTGCTTCATAATACCCCGATCGTCACCATATTGTGTCAATAGATTTTGTTTTTGTTTTTTATAATTGGGATTTAGAGTCGCTTTCAAGATTCTTTCACTTAAATCACGACTTGTCAGTTTAGGACAGGAGGAAACCCACAACATCCGTAGCGCTGAATGTTGCAGTAAACCTGCGAGCA
>JAUTBT010066136.1:0-14211 GCA_032361225.1 Lepetodrilus schrolli
ATAGGTAGTGGAGTGGTGTAGTATGTATACAAGGAATGCCCACACAGGGATAGAACACCAATGATCCGATAGAAGTGCTTGGACGTATAGAACCAATGATGATAGAGAAGTTATCCAATACTGTACATAGTGGTCAAGAACTAATGGCTTCATAGACGTACACGAGTCTTTCATGAATGTACTGTATCTATACATGAATGTACTGTATATTTACATGAATGTACTGTATCTATACATACATGTACTGTATCTATACATACATGTACTGTATCTATACATAAATGCACTATATCTATACATACATGTACTGTATCTATATATACATGTATGTTGTTACAGTTATTCTAAAGCGCCTATCATTGACATGATCGGAGACGAGTCAGAGAATAGTGTCTGCGTCCACAGTTAAATGTAACCGTGATGCCAACATAGCCACTGCGTCTCCTGTGTTTAATTGAAGTTTTCAAGCGATGTGCATGTGATGATGGTAAACACATATAACCTACAACCACTAGCAAGAATGCTGACATAAATTCACTCCTGGTGCTGGTATGGCCTCAAGCGAAAGGTAATGTACCATTAGTATTCAATGCACTGTAAAACACTTTATAAATCACGTCACTATCTTTCTTGTAACAATCGTGTTTGATAATTTAAAATACACTAAGAGCTGTACATAACTAAGTTAATTTCACCATTCGGGATGAACGTTTAGGCCGTTGCTTCATTCGACCAACGCACACCTTCAAAAGAATTTATGATTAATAGCGCATGCGCAATGTGATGTAATGGTTTACTTTCCTCTAACCGGAAGATAAGATTCATCAAACATGAGGAGTAGTGTACTCTGTGTGCAAACACTGTAGATAGGTTCTGACTGTTGCTACAATTGTTTAGTCTCAAGTGACATGGAGACGAACGACCAGACCTACTTCTGCAGCAGCAGACTCTCTGATCAATCAAGTCAAGATATTCGAAAATGCGATGGATAATTTCACTTTCAAATATAATGCACCGTCGTCCATGGCAACAAGTAGCATTACGCAATGACTTACACAACAATTCAGTTTTACATCAAGCATCACCATGCCAGCCATTTAGACTCAAGTTGATACTGCGAACGAAGTACTTCCTAGTATCTGTGATAATATATGTATAAATATGATAATTTAAAAACCGTATCTCGAATCATACCATTAAGTGTTGGTCCTAAACATTGGTTTTTAATGTTTTAAAGCCAATCATACCGGGTGACCTCTAAAATATTATCTGGAGAGTAAAATATCATGTTCACGTGTTTTCCCCAAGAAAAGAAATGTATCGCTTTGTGCCATGAAATACATTGTTATTGAGTTTGATTGTATGCAATGTGAAATATGTCTCCAGTACGAGAATCTTTTATGACTAATGTATATAAATCGCTGAATAATGACAAACTCTACTTGATAATATGATTTCACTGCACTTGGAAAATATTTCGTAAGTGTGACCAAATTAATTGGAATATGACTCCAATGTTCATTTCTAAGAATATGTTTTCTTACAACTGCATAAAGACATTAGTTTATGAACGTTATCTATAAAATATATTGAAAAGCAATAAGTAATATTTTTCTTGGACTATAATATTATTATTTAAAGACCGAATAATGGTCGTAACAAAAAATCAAACCAACGCGTAGATTTGCTTTAGTTTCTCATCATGTCGCCGACAAACGATACGCTTTGACCATCTCCGTTTTCAGAAAACCGCCATATCCACTTAGTTAATGGTTATAAATATCTAGCCGGAGATGTTTCTGAGGAAGGAAGACCATTACCACGTCACATTAGTCGGCAGATTAATCGTCGCATTGATCTACTTCCTGAGCGTAATGTATCCACTGACATGACAATTTATAACTTGCGGTCATCTTGGATGTGGTCACGTGATGATCCATGCGATGAAGGGGTATTGTTATAGACCTTCTACTAATAGATAAATAACGAGATGTAAGTCATAAGTCACAGATATGAAGTTAATCAATATAATATGGGTGGAGGTTGCAACACAAGATATTAACTTGGAAATTAATAATTCACATATACTTTTAGGTTTTAACGGAAAAAACAATAACTCATTAAACGTAGTGATCCTTCTTAATAAACACTATATATATGGTAATTTCAGAACCGGTAATAAACTACCCTTTCAACATTTGAGACGAAAAATAATAAATTATTACGAAATGTCTAAAAATACACTGCTTTCTCTAACTGCAATTACAAAATGTTCACCTTCTGGTCCTCTTTCCATACACTACTAACAACTTGATCGAGGTATTCTTTTTGTCCATCCACGATTTTAATAAATGTATGTTTTATTGTATGTTCTATGGTCATGTATACTGGGAATTGTGTGGCATGTATCTGGAACATTCGTAGCGTTGAATGTTGCAATAAACCTGCGAACACCGGCTGGTACTGACAGACCAAGGATGATAACTGCATTGCCATTGGGGTTCCGGGACGGTATTTTAAACTGGAACTATTGCGCTACAACCGGCCCCGAGATTTTGTCTACCGGTAATTTGGATACTATGGAACATTATTCGAGTATCGATATGTGGACAACGGCAAATATTTGCAACTGAAATGGCATCTGAAACATTGTCATTGAAGTTTTAACTGTACAAGCTCTTCCGCAATAAAAGAATCTACAGCTCCGAAACAAGGTAACCATTTTGGACAATAGGGTAGATCTGAATTTTGGAGTACTTTTGGAGTACTTTCAATGTTTACATAGACATTCTTGAAGTGTTTATACACACACTAACGACATTGTCAGGTTTCATTCATGATTCTTCTCATTACGTTCACTCCGTCTTCCTGTTTCCTTCCGGTCAGGGTTACTCCCGACAGCGTCATTGTTTCGGGAGTTCGACATAGGCGTCGCTTGATGTCAGTGCAGACTTTGAAGTCGACCCAAGAGATCGTTGTTGAAAGGAACGGCCAGCTTGTATGATGTTAAACTGTGCCACTTACAGTAATTTCTGTCACTGGGTTGTCATAGTTCTCAAGGGAAATGTTCCCAGCCGTCAACAGTGTCCAGGCAATCATCATAAACAAGAAATCATAAACGGATCGCTGTCACTTGACCAACTTAAAAGAAGTTATTGAGTAAACACAGAATCCACTGCCACTTGAAGCCCGACGTTCTGAAGATGTCAACAGTTTCAGATCCAAGCTGAATATCACTTTCTTCAAGACAGCATAATATGACTGATCATGACCGCTCTTGAACAGGGACTATAATATGAATACAGAGTACTATATGGACGCATTAAAGTCATGGTGAAACTGGATGGTTGAAAAATATGAGAAGTAAAATAATGTAATTATTGGTTTGATTATTCATACCCCACATTTGGAACTGTAAAGTTCACGGATGACAGTGAAATAGCCGCATACCTATATTGAAGTACTAGTAAGCAAATGGTCTTAATGTAATCGAAATCAATTTAGAACAGAAATATTACTATTAAACTGAAATAGTATATATAAATGGAGGTAAATATACACGTGCATGCACAGAAATAACTGTCATTATCACTACTGTTAGTATTAGTATTATTCATTATTATTACTTGTAGTAGTAGTGGTGGTGGTGGTTGTAGTAGTAGTTGTAGTAGTAGTGGTAGTAGTAGTATTAGTATAGTAGTAGTAGTAGTAGTAGTAGTCGTAGTAGTAGTAGTAGTAGTAGTAGTAATAGTGGTAGTAGTAGTAGTAGTATAGTAGTAGTAGTAGTAGTAGTAGTAATAGTAGTAGTATAGTAGTAGTAGTAGTAGTAGTAGTAGTAGTAGTAGTAGTAGTAGTATGATCATGATGCATGATACGATGAGGACGAAACACCTAATTTACTAATAAATAATCATAAATAGGAAGGACATGTCTTCTGTTCGTTCAATATTTATTGTGAGGAGATACTGATACGTATACACGAATAGATATTAACAAAAACAGATCTACCATCCCTATAGTACGACGTTGTTTAATGTATAGTCTCGTACTATGGCTAGTCAGGATACGGATAGCTGTGGGGACTATGCCAAAGTGGCGTGTTTTGAATCTCCCACAGTGCAAGGTGAGCTACAACACTGACTGCAGAGAGGTTATTAACTTTGAGAATGACAGGCGATGAGATATGTCAATGTCTCCAGACTACAGTCCAACAATGTAAACACACGACAGAGTGCTACTATCCGCGTTATACAGTTACTACAATGATATAGTCCTAATGACTGTATACACAGCCCGATAACATCAGGCTATTTTCCAAAAGGCTGCCTACCTTTAACCTGAGTGGGGGCTAAGGCCAGACACTTGGACGAATCAAACAAGGTTTGTTGTAATTACCTGAATGCTAAGTAGTGTGGGTGACCATTTGTTAAAATCGTCAAGAAACGCTGATTCGTTTGAATAGCCAGAAGATAACGTCTCGTGGAAAGAATTTGGTAAAGTTTATCTACCTAGATAGTCTGTGTTCTACCTAGACTGATCATGAGCTCTAAACGTCTGCATTGTTGTCCTACCGTCGGCTGACGGGGCAAGAGGCGAACGTGTCGAGACTTCTGTGGGAGGGTATGTTTGACAGCGACAGGGGTGTACTATTACACTGCACGTTATCCACCAGATTTACGGAGACGTCTGACCACATTGCCAATAGAAAGGGGAGCACAGCTTTGTATTCTAATAAGCGAGTTTCGTGTCGTCGTGTCATGAGCGATCGTAAAATGCGCTCTTTAAGACGTGCGGAGATCGCATAATGTAAGCTTTGCTTTGTCGTGAAGAATATGACGGGTTGACTATATACAGCAATGAGCTTCAACGTACACAGTGTAGCGGTGACTGCTTTTGCCATTTCTTGCTCTTCATAGAAATACAAATGAAGATCTACTGATGATTATCGCATGTACTTTGTTTTTTTCAAGCAACAATTTTAGATTTAACTAAATAAGGGGAAATGATAGATAAACGATACATTACCTAACACACATAGAACTGTTGGTTATAACTAGAACTGTTGGTTATAACTAGACTCATGCCCTACAATACATAGCCCAAATTTTAATTCAGAAAGACAACGTACAAAGTAATGCACTTTTTCGCACCCTTACATTGCAACTTTGGTATTCACTAAGATACCATAATGTACGCTCTCTCGCTGATAGCTACGAGAGCGCTGTTGTATCTTAATGGATAGGAGAACATCGTGAAAACGATACCCAGATGTATACATTTCCAGTAGTTGCATGCACCCTGTTCAGATATAATGAACAAAATTCTTCTCTTAAATCTTTGATAAAAGAATATCGGCACAGATGGTCAACCGTATAACTTATCCTTCTGTGAGTGTCTTATTAGAATTTTTAATAATTGAAGTTATCTGCAGGGTGATAATGAAGTTCTTTCCTCTATCAAATCCGGACTACCTTTCGCAAGATTGGGATTACGAGAGCAATCGTAATAATGATTGAATGCCACATTGTCTAGAAATAAATTCCATCGGGTTGACTATTGCTGAAATAATTGACAGGGAGTTGAGAGCGCTGTGACGCATACCTCGATTGCCAGCGGTAGTTAATGGCGTATTATTTTTACTTGCTTAAGGTGTAGCTATTTCTACAATCTTAAATCAATCAAAACATGTATCCTATCGTGGCTAAAGGATTATACTGTCTGTTTTTCATAGCAATTGTGCTGCTGAGCTTTCGTATAAAAGCTGATTGATATCCTGAAGACATGTCACTTAGACTAATGTATCCATTATGCATTCCTAACCATCAATTTGCATTGTTTTGCAGAGAATTAATGTTACCAAGTACATATTTCTATCGAAAGATAACTGAGTAATTAATATTTAATTTAGAGTCGCAATGGCGCGAAACTTATAAGTTCATGGATATTTACGTATAACTGTTTCTAAAGCTAGCAAAATTAATGTCGTTAATATGCCTTTAAAATACCAAATCAGATATCGTCATATATATGCAGAACATATATATATTACTTTAAGGGAAACTTGATTTCTAGACAGGTAGAATCTTCCTATGGCCTCTGGATATTGGGTGTCTGCTATTTACTAACGATCAAGTTTCCTTCTCGGGTTAGGGAAGGTGTCATATAAGTAAAAGTCTCCAGTCTTTGGGCATATAAATTTTAAGCTTGTGTGTAAATATTACGCTTTAAATGTTGCATGTGACATTTAATACTATACTAATAATTTATGTTTTTAGCCTCACTATTGACAATGCTTGCTGAACGATTGGTTATACATGTAATAGGTATGAGTTAATATTATGTGTTATTTATGTGTACTACCATACCTATCTACGAATGAGACTTTAATATACTGTTCTGTCTACATAGCAGTTTCTGGGTGGACAGGTGGGGGTGGGGTGAGAGTATGGTGCCTCTCCTGTAGTACCCGGTCATAAGACACGCCCACCAGTCAAATCCAACGATGACAAAAAATAAGCTCCATGTTGCCCATAAACCTTACTTTGTCATATATTGATATGAAATCACTTGCGAGTAATGGTGCAATATGCATTTCGTGATACGATAAGCAAAAGTCATGTTTGTAGGTATAAATAGAATATCACCTGAGATACCATGTATATCAATACGTGTCATAAAAGGAAGCATCAACTTCATCATTGGCTTTCGCACCACTGCCAAGTAGGATGTCATAATGACATCAGTTCTAGAGAGTATACTCTTGTTAGACAACACGCTATGTCTTGATTATATATAAACAATAAAGCTTTATACAGTTCAGAGATAACAAGAATCCCACGTGGTTGTGCACATCAACGTGTCGTTAAACTGTACGTAGAGAAATAAGACGTCTCACACCCACTTCACTTGATAACATACTGCGATAATATAGAGATCAATCCATTTATCTCACATGAGTGATAACATTTAAATATGGAAACACTAGGTGATAAATACAGATTTTAAAGTTTGCTCAAATGTCTATGGGTACATTCAATTAAGTACTTATATCCAATTGGATATAACACAACTGTAAATGCCAAGACTACCATTTAGCATGGTAATGTATATATTATTTAAGTATGTATTTAGAAAGTTGTTGCTATGCACACTGTTCGTGAATTTATGTTCTGTGACCTTATTAAAATAGAACTCATCGAAATTTAAAGACAGCCTACCAACAGTAATGCGATATCACTAGATAGAAGACTTTGAAGGCATTGATTATAAATGTCATTTCAAGAGGGATCATCTATGGTGGTATGTTGTGTGCTTACCATTCCAACGCGTAGAAGTTTAACTTGTAGGTTAAAGTTGATTCATTTACAAATACCGCTTTTGAATAGAATTTACACTTGATATAACTTAAGGTACCATTTGCACGACAGTAGACACTCATGACGTAATCCATGAGGAGAATGTATTAGTTTTAACAGAAAGCGATCCGTCTAGCTAACGATTCACCTCTGGCACACGGTCGTACTGTTAATCCTTTAGCTGTATAAATGGGAAAGTTCAGCTATATTTGAACGTTTAAAAAATAAATCGCTCCGAAGTACGTACGCAATTTATACCTATATAAAATATCCAGTGCACGTGCGTACTGATACACGCACACTACGATCCATCAAAATTATAAAATGATTTTTTAAAAAGTAAAAGTAATATGAATAATCTGGCTGTTATCTATGAATCTGCCGTTTGTTTGACACCACAGACGCGCATTTACAGTCTGCGGGGTTGTTGCGTGTTAAACTAGTGAGTTGTTTTGTATGCCGAGGGTATATCTTGATTGTAGTTGGGTGTAGATTTGAAGAGAATAAGCTTCTCTTTCCATTAAACGAAACGAGACGTTTTGTTGTGACAGAGTTTACGTCCTGCTGCTATGAAAATACGGCTTATTTCGTCATCTTGACTGAACGTCACCAGGATCACAGCGAGCAGTACACTTAACGAAGGACATAGGATATCTCCTTGATATACACACCCCCGATTTTCATTTCAACAGTTAAGTGGTGCATTTCAACTATCTATGACTCGCACATTGTGGTAGGTATATATACTTAACGGTCACATAGACTTTACATTTATAAAATACCAATCGTGAATATATTTCCAACTATTTCCAAAATTTACTTTAAGCCAGACTCAACTATGCACCAAACATTATCATCACGTATACACAACAAAGTACATGGTCATGAATAAATCTTAATAAATCCGGATTGTTTTTTATCCGCTTGTTCTTAATTTTTAAATTACATTTTCTTATCGTATTTATTCCACATTCCAAATCAACTACATGTACATTATTTTCAGATATCTTGAAAAGAAATAGGCCAGCATTTCTGTGGTTATTATTTTGTTGCGTGTTAATTCTGTAATGCTTACTCGTGTCTGTTTAATATACTATACTAAACATCTCTGATTGTAACAGACACAGGCTAAATCCGTATGTGCGTTATCTTCCTTCCTATTTAATTATATCTAGACTCTCTCGTGACCAAGAGCGATGAGATTCAGCAAGTACTGTTTATCTGAAAATACAGGAGTTGGAAACAAATATAATTGATATAATTAACTACATGTTCCCACTGTAAAATTGTTGTATACATTTTCTACAGTTACACTGTCGTTTACAAAACTTAATGACATTTGATTTTCTTTTAATGATGTATAACTTTTATAGAAGTGCCAATTTTTCAAAACATATTTGACAAGGACTAGTAATAAAATAGATATTTATGAAGCGAGCATTAATTGATTCAACAGTGGTGGTGACATTTATCAACAACACGAATTGGAATCGTCGAATACTTGTAGGTACAACAAATGTAAGGATTATATAGAATTACAACTTTGAATTAATAATAATAAGTTGAATCTACAGTAAATTTATGCATTTTCTTTTGTTTTATTACAAATGTATGTGGAATAATTAAATCAAAACTTTGAATTAATATAGTAAGTTGAGTTATATTTAATTTTACCATTTTGTTTGGATTTATGTCCAGTAATTATATAATTAGCTCATACGTGACAACTCAGTGCAAGATTGAAGTGCTAGATGTTCGTAAGAATGGAGGTCATCTGTGGTATGTAGGGAAGTGTTCTACATCGTAATGTCATGTAGTTACACACACAGCACAATCTACACTAGTATACTGCCTGGGCTATACTACGGAGTGATTATTTTTCATTTTGATAGTAGCCGCACGTAACACGGATAAACGACTAGGTTTCCATCGTTTAATGCAGCTTCTGGTTGTGGAGGGATGAGAAACAGCATTAACTACGTATACCGGTACTAATATGTGTCACCCATGAGAAAAAAATGCATATTTTGAGATATGTGTATATATGGTAATGGTATGATTCAAAGTGTAGAATGAATATGTACGCAAGACAGAGTTTTTAATTCTCATATCTAATCATATTGCACTTCCGAGTAATTATCTCCATCCTTTCTGAAACGTTTTGGTGTTAATGGTTACCTTTTTATCATTAAATATATTAGAAATATTCGTAGGCTTGACGTTAACGTTTGTGATATCAAACGCACGTACTCAATCCTTACTTTTGGCATCTTGGAATGGAGAGGTAATTATCTGCAGTATATATAGCGGCAAAAATATAAGTATCTGGTTTGTTTTAGTTGTATGCCGTTATAGGAAATGACGTTTGAGTAATTATATCTTTCATAGTGGCATGAAAGTAGGGGATCACAAGACCAAATGTCCATGAATACACTCATATTGAGGGTGCAAAATACAGTATCCGGACAACTCATGATGTGATTAATAGTATCCGTAATGCCCAGATGCAATTTCTGACAGATCTGGTGCCATGTTCCAGAAGCTATCACAATATACGTCACGACATCGTTAGGCCTTCGTCACTTTAAGAAAAATTGGACCCTTTCGGGAACATCGAAGTGTCCTCCACGGAAGCTTATAAACGATGTTGTTACGTATATGATAACTTCGGGAACATGGCCCAAGACCTGCTTTTCATGAAAGGGTACCAGTAGTCCGGGCGTAAATCGAGGTTTACGTATTTTTCTGCTACACTCATATAGCAGAATATGATGAATATATTGGTCAGCATGGATACTATATGGATAAGTTAATCCAAAACTACTAAACATGAAACTTAACATGTGGCTGGTTCAATCTACGAACACCTCCCATGCATTGCTTACCCTTTCTCGAAACAAAATTAAATTAAAATGACAGGCCTAATACTCAAAAAGAAAACTGAATTCTGATTTATTTTTTTACATTACTACTTTGTTTGACATATTCAATTACTGGTATGTAATTTATGCTTGCACAATTTACAATATTTGCGAAATCTGATATCACATATACATAGACTACAAATAAATAAAAAAAATTCTGGTATGCTTTGCTTTAACCTCTTGGTGTAGTCAAATCTCGCGGTCATAAACATACTCTGAGTCTATATGTCGACATGGCATTGTAAATTACTTATGACAGACAGAAAAAGCGCAATGTTTGGTTTGTGGGTTGGTGAATTCAACGCTACCCTGGAAATTGACTGGAATGAGTATAAATTTATCTAAGTATGTATATTAAGTACGTAATTGGAATAAGGCACTTGCTGAGCACACGAATGGAATGCCGGGCAATACAAGTGGTTTACTGTAAGGCGAACGTATACAAAGTTATCATGGCGGTGAGTTGGTGGCAACAGAGTACAGCTGACTAGCGGCACTAGATGTTCTACCCACTGTACCATCAAAGCAGTCGTAAGTTGTAATAAATTGTAGAGTTTTAATGCAGCTTGACACCTTGGTGACAAAAGGTGCAGACATTTAGGCACCCATGCTAAAAGCGCTGCATACTAGTATATGAAATTAAGAACTTCACATATTGACAAGTGGGTCTGCCAAATCTGTCTGCATATGTAACATGGCGTGATCTGTACGCAGCGATAAAGTCAGTCAGACATATCGACTATCACATATTCATACAACTCATGCCGATTCACTTTTAATTTATGATTAAAATTTCAACATTATCGAACTAAAAATTGCCGAAAGATAGCAATTAAACACACTTTCGTTCAGTGGAACATGTCATCGGCAGCAAAAACGGCTTTGTGTATTTCTAATCCATACTTGATCTCGCGATTAACATTCTGTTCAGCTACTGAATGCTAATATTGCACGGAGCTAATCAAATATATATCCTATACACAGTATACCCGTGTACGTCCTAGTATGTATTGAAACTTGCATGATCTCACAACAGCACAAGAACAAGAAATGTATATTTTATGTTGACATGCATTTCCATAGAAAGTCACACTTAATTTACGCAATAATTAAAAGTAAATATCCTGCTTTCAAGATCAAAGCCGAGAGTCCCATTGCGCAGAATAATCGCAACGTGTTGTTGGCTGTCGGACGAACGCGTAATTTCAAACATATTTCAACAAGAAAGTAAACCATCCTTTCAGCTTTTCGCGTCAAAAGCAGATGAATACCGTAGAGTTGATACCACTAAGAGCCTTACCTTTATGTTTTATTACTTATACCATCAGGTTTGGCCCGAGAATACGCTTATAATAGAGATAAAGGAATGCAACGAATAGACAGTTCATCCTGGGTTCGTTTATGTGATAACACAGCAGCATGCAAATTTCATAATTGTGATTTTCCTCATCACGTGATACGAAATAGACTTTGCATTATACCACCCGTGTAGCTCATCTCTTTGAGTAAGTCCACGGCTAACTCGGACTGTGAATTCCGTGTATATCATGATCCGGTCATGCTGGGGAGAGACAATCACAGACTTTGGTTCCACCCTGGCTATTAACTACTGTGTGTAGCGTGTTTTATGTTGAATTACAAAGTGTTGTACATTTCTATTTCTGGTCTACCTCTCACAGTTCAACGTTGTCAGTGAGAGAAATGTAAGTAGTTTGTATAAATGTTTTATTGTCGCTAATGGGCGCATTAGACATCAATAAAAATGTCAATCTCTTATAGGGAGATTACGTATAGAATAAAGACTCACTTGTAAATCCGAGCCATATTGCTGGGATATTATGAATATAAAGAAAAGTGTATACATGTACATGTATACAGGTATGCTTGTTCCCAGTTGCACTACACGATATTCTAGGCAGACTCTACGATTGACATTAGTTCAAGACGCAGATTTGTCACAATGCGCTTAGAATTTGAGATTGTCGAAGTAATGCAAATGGCAGATGCCAGGGTATGCAATTTATTGATCGCATATTTGAATCATATTAATTTGGCCTACATATAATTTTACTGCACCTCACGTATATTAGACTTTCTGGAAGATGTAACTATGACATTAACTTTCGATATGTTATGTAATTTCCGTATGTATGTAAACTACAACTGTACACGGGGCTATGGTCTAGATAAACAAAGGACACTAATATTGTATAATAAATTAATATTAGACGATAATACTGCGCTCATTTTAGCAACCGCGTTCAGTTTTCATTCTCCACCCAAGCAATCGTTTTGGTGATGAGCACTTGGTTACGATAAGCCGTCACTTACGCGCCATTTTGTTTCCACCGGCATGTCCGCTTACCTACATGCTGTCCAGTAGTTCTCTGAGAGTGTAAAACGTTGGTAATCTCCCTTGACAGAAACAAAGTAGATTCCCTACTTCAGTATAGCGCAGATAAGCCGTGGATTCTTCCACACAGGCAGCGTTGGTGCGTCTGAGGGATTCTATCAGTGTTGCCTCCTCAGCTAACACGCAAACATATCCTCCTAGCATGACGTCATGCTGGTCAAGCGCTCGCCTGATGTAGCTAGCCTCCGTTAAATTCCGCAACGTTGGAATTTGTATAGCAAAACATACGATAAACTACATATTAAATGGAATCCGTACGATCTGTGACTAGCAATGAAGCATACACACGTCAATATAATGGTGTTTTAAAGTCTACCTACTCTTAAATTTCCTTATATAAGATAATGTGCATTATTAACAGTACACTATTGTCGAATAGAACTAGTTCACGTCTCACATCTCGAACAAATTACGTAGATAACGTAGTTTCTCAAAGAATAGTTTGTGCTATATTTGGCCGTCTACCATAAATGCTTGACGCAGAGCAGAGGTGGCTAGAAGAAGTGCAGTTATGTACAACATGTAGTAGTGCATTCTTAGATTTTTATGAATTTAAATACATTTAATAATATTGATAAAGCATGTCAGATATACTATGTTGTCTGATTGTGCTTAAATACGCAATTAAAATCCAGTGAAATCTAACACTTACTTCAACATATCCATCCAAACTCACCTATTTGAAACCTACTTAAAATCTTAAATTTAAGGTAATTCATCCGTTTCATAACCTGACACAATACTTAACCTTTCCGGTGTGTGGTTGCACTGAACATCATCCATGTTTAGATAAAGATAATACCACTGTCTTTGACATTATTATTATTATTATTATTAGCGTTAGCATTATTTTTATTATTTTTATTATTTTTATTATTATTATTAGTAGTAGTATT
Organism: Lepetodrilus schrolli; assembly: GCA_032361225.1. Taxonomy (NCBI): domain Eukaryota; kingdom Metazoa; phylum Mollusca; class Gastropoda; order Lepetellida; family Lepetodrilidae; genus Lepetodrilus; species Lepetodrilus schrolli. The sequence continues at coordinate 13,589 of JAUTBT010066136.1, forward strand.
AGCATTGTTATTATTAGAATTATCATTAGCATTATTATTATTAGTAGTAGTAGTAGTAGTAGTAGTAGTAGTAGTAGTAGTAGTAGTAGTATTAGCATAATTATTATTAGAATTATCATTATCATTATTAGTAGTAGTAGTAGTATTAGTATAAGCATTGTTATTATTAGAATTATCATTAGCATAATCATTAATAGTATTATTAGTAGTAGTAGTATTAGCATTGTTATTATTAGAATTATCATTATCATTATCATTATTATTATTATTATTAGTAGTAGTATTATTATTAATATAAGAATTATATTATAAGCATTTTTATTATAATAATTATCATAATCATAATAATTATTAGTAGTAGTATTAGTATTAGTAGTAGTAGTAGTAGTAGTAGTAGTAGTAGCATTGTTATTATTAGAATTATCAATAGCATTATCATTACTATTCTTAGTAGAAGTATTAGTATTATTAATATTAGTAGTAGTAGTATTAGCATTGTTATTATTAGAATTATCATTAGCATATCATTATTATTATTATTATTATTAGTAGTAGTAGTAGTAGTAGTAGTAGTATTATTAGTAGTAGTAGTAGTAGTGGTAGTAGTAGTAGTAGTAGTATTA
>JAUTBT010066147.1:0-14206 GCA_032361225.1 Lepetodrilus schrolli
GCAACCCAACCTTTTTCTTGGTAACATATAAAATATCAAAGAGGGGGGTCCCCTGGGGAGGGGGGTTCACGGTAGACCCTCTCAGCCCACGGACTATAAGGGATATGGTGTTGTAAGCCACGGTTTCATACTGCTTAATAAATGGCAGTAGCGGATCCTGGGGGGTGGGGCTCAGACCCCCATGCCCTAGAGAGGGGTCTTAGACCACCACCCACCTCTGTCTGTGTTGCACAATTTTTGCTTTATATATAATAAAGCGAGAGCACATTTTCTCTCTTAGAGATGACAGGATGCATGCATGTATACCTCGTCTTCAAAATGTCCAGGATCAATCTTCCAGACCATACTCACAAGACTTTGAATAATTATAGTTTATATCACTAGATGCATAAATACCAATTTCTTTTCTTTCTGTATGCAGGCGTCAGCAAAACGCATTTAATTATGCCTACATTTTAAAAAAAACGTCCATGAACATTCGTTGATGCAAAGAAAAGTGTATCTATTTATGCCCGTATTGCAAAGCCACCTCCAGACCATAGTAGGTAGCGTGGGTGTATTTCTGCAGAAGCCAGTAGATCGCTTTTCATTCCGCGTACATTGCAAAATTTCCGGTGATAAAACTTGGGTACTAAAAGATGTCAATTTCTTTGCCGATGCAAGGAAATCGCATTTTATAATACCTACATTTCGAATTTTCGGGGTGCATACCACCAGACCACATTTTCTGGCAGTACACCCCCAGACCACACTAGATAATATTGTGGAGTTTTTTTGCTATAGATACTAGGAAATCGTACTCTGCTATGCCTACATTAAAGGATTTCGGGAGCATGCCACCCAAACCTCACTGGATAACGGGTGAGAAAAATAATAATTTTCGTTCTGTAGACATCATTATGCTTATACGGTATTTCAAAATTTCCGTTGCTAAACCTTGGGTGCTAAAATCTGTCTATATATTTTCCAATGCCATGAAATCGCATTTTATAATACCCACATATCGAAATTTCGGGCAGCTTGTTAATTGATATTTTAAGAAGAAAAAAATCTGAAATAAACAATGGTGAAGTACGGTATTTTAGGTCGCTATATTGTCAGTTGTCAGCTGTGCGTAGCTAATGGTGTACCATGTGGATTCGAATGAGATAATATCGTACATTTAAGTGACATAGGTCGCAAATTAAGAGCCCGAGCCAGTAAGGCGTCTTGGGGTATATTCCCAGGAGATTCTTGTGTACATCATGTGCACTTCGAATTGATTTCCCGCTATGACGTTCGTGAATACAAATATCACCATGCAGGACCTTCAGATCGTTCATACTTCATGGCAGAATCATACATAACCACGGTCTTAACTGAAATATACTGATACACAAGGAATATCTTAACTGATACACAATCACTGACAAATAGTATATAATAGGTTATATATGCCCTATTGATTTGCATATATACTAAAGATGACGAAAATTACAATAGTGTATGTAGGACCTATTATTAATGTGCACGTATATAATATCAGTGCACCCCTTGCCTAACTACGACCCTGAAGAGTTTTAGAGTTACGCCGTTTTGTAAAGGAGAGCTAATACTATAGCTCAGATAGATAGATAGATATTCTTTATTTCCTCCAATAATTGAAGATAATTATACAGCAGTTAACAAAGATAATGTGACATCAATTCAATACATGTAAATAATTAACGCATAATTAATACATTCGTGGTCATCCTGGTAACCCGCCTAATAATGCACACATTATTACATCATCTTCTGAGCATAGATTTTACAAATATGTTTAAGTCACAGAGTTTATCAAATAGTTCATTTCTTTCATTAATATTGATGAGGCATGACATAAATATATGACATACAATATCATATGCCACGATGCCACATTGTCACTCATGTGAATCTAATGAGTCAGCATGCATCAAACATATATACGTGTCATTTTGTTTGCCATACAAACATACCCTGGCAATATGCACTCCTAGGCATGACATGAAAGAGAACATATTTTAATTGAAGATATTGGTGGAAACGAATACTTTCCAAACATCTTTTGCACGACTTGGAATAGAATGAACACTAGGTATGAGGAACCAGTGATACTAGTCTTCAAGTTTGCCTGTCAGGTACATGCAGCCAGGTCCCCTATCAGGACTGTCAATGGTCATAGTAGCAAACTTGAAGATGGGACCGTAGTCTCTAAACTATCCCAAACACACACTCACACACTCACACACACTCACACACTCTCTCTCTCTCACACACACACACACACACGCACACACGCACACACGCACGCACACACACACTAGCAATAACAGAAGTATTCATAATTCAAGATGGTTGCTATAATAATAGTCAATATGGCCGCCATAAAACCACAAATTGCCAGATTACGACACATGTTTTACATTAAGGTTAAATGTATAGTAATACCATGCATCATGTTTGTGGCTATATACACAATTAATTCGCACGACTCGCAGAAATGGGTGTATACGGGGTAAGTGCGACATCAGTTACGTCCACGGTGGTCTTGCATCCATTAGACTTACATATATGTCATCATACTAGACCTAGAACACAGATCCAGAACACTAACGCCTGATAATCACAGATCTAGACGGATACCACGGGGGAATTCTCTCCATCTCGTGATTGCCAACATTGTGCGCCTAATAGCGTGTAGCATTGTTCACACTCACTGTGATTACACTCTGTACGTAATAGACAAACTGGTTATGAGAGTATTTATGATGGTATCCATGAGAGTCTCCTGTAATTCCTGTACAGTGTCAGCAGATCTGATAACCCACTGTCGTGATCACATTCCAAGAGAACATTACCAAAGTTCAAACTGTCAGAGTACGGCATGATTCTTGGATGAAGTTATTTTGATGTACTTGCAACACCGGAAGGTAGGACATTACTTTATTATGTTGGAAAGCATCCTTTATTTACATTAAATATATCGACCAATAGCAAAATTTGGTACTTTTACCATCGTTCATATACATGTATCAACAACATACTGCGGCTTTCCGAATGGAGGCATTTTCTGTATATATTAGAATGCATATTAGAACTGCCAATTATTGACATAACAGGACTTATAAAATGCTAATGTTTAATGTATATCTAAGACATTTATTAGATTTACCACATTAAACTTCAAACGTGAGGATTCCTGATTGTTACGTCAAATGATCGCGGGATATTTGTCAGGCTCGCCCATGTTGAAGTGCAAGTTATAACGTAATACACATGAAATTCTCGCGTTTGAAGTTGAATGTGGGAAAACTAAACGTTTTATTTATTATCATTTTTTATATATTATTTTTATGTATGCTTTTGTCTCCAGGTTTCTAAAGACAATGAAGTCACAGTTAAGCTGTTTGGTTTTTATTGCAATATTCCCCATCCAGCACTGCTTGGCTGTCAATACGACTTCAATGATTACAGTACCACCACCACTAGAGAGAATAGTGTCAAGTAGTAGTCCCCCATTCGACGTCAGGAACCAGGGCACAGTATCCAAGGAACAGTACGAAATGATCACGCTGATTGTTGATCTCATCCTCAAACCTGCTGTATGCAGCATTGGCCTTCTCCTCAACAGTATCGGGATTTTCGTTCTGTTAAAACCAAGGCTGAACAATGGGTTCTATGTCTACCTATTAGTATTGTCATTGGCTGACGTCTGCTATTTACTCTTAGGCCTGCTACGGTCCGTTGTTGAAATATACGCCCGCTTTGACCAAGACGCAGCTGTGAAGATTCAGTCGACGGTTATCCCTTACACTATGCATTATTTGGAACCATGTTTTGCTGCTCTTGCTGCATATTGTATCATGGTATTCTCACTGGATCGGCTAATGGCCATAGTTCGCCCCTTACATGTCAGAAGTAATGTCTTAACGCTGCGGTCTAGGCAGATCTGTGTTTCTATGGTAGTCATCATATTCATCATCAACCTTCCTCTACTGAACCTGGTGGTAATTGTAATCCCAGATCCTACAACCAACCTGTCGCTGGTTATATCACATGTCAGACATCACGAAGGCACAATACTAGAGAATCAATTAATGAAGTCGTACGCCATCATGTTTGCAGTCATCTTCCTGTATCTACCTCCAGTGTTCGTCATCGCCGTCAACATCGGCATCGTTATCCAAATTCAGCGCATGAGGAGCATGCGGGAGCGAACGTTCTCCAAAGATAGAGTGAAGGTGAAGGACATCGGTCAGCAGAAGCTCGTCATCACAGTCGTCATTGTATCAGTCTTCTTCCTCGCGGTCTACATACCACTGATCATCATACGAAACATGACTGCCAATAATCCGGAGTATCGCCTATTTCAACGCGAAGACTACATGGGAAGACTCTTCCACAAATTCATCGCCTTTGGGTGGAGCATCAACGCAGCCATCGACTTCATAGTTTACCTTGGCACCAGCTCTCAGTTCCGCCAGATTGTCAGGGATATCTGTGGTCGTAGGAACACCAGGAGATGTAGGACGTCTTCGACATCGTCAACTGATTTCAGGAAATGGCGTCCTGCCCGTGTGGACAACCAGAAGGATGACGATGTCAACACTCACTCAGTGTCCGTGTGTTCCATCAGTAGCACGACCGACGTTATCACATCTACAACACAACTATAGCCACATGCACGACCACTTGACTGCAGTAGAGTAGACACTAGCTGCGGTGCCATACCTTCCAGCTGGTTAACTATACGTTCTCAAAACCAAAGTCGAAATCAAACTGGCTGAAAATATAAGAATGTTTAAATCTAGGCTTAAGACGTATTATTTCCTCTCCCATAAATTCTTCAACTTTGTCTTATGTAGCGCCATGAACATGTGCATGACATGGAATAGATGTTCATTATTATTATGAATATTATTATGAATATTATTATTATTATTATTATATTTTATGACCTGCTAATAATGTGACGTTACATCTAGTAGTGTTATATTTTGGGACATGGTAATAATTTAATCATTATAGTGGTGCATTATGTTTTGTTACCTGTTAATAATTTTACCTTTCTACTGTTTCATATATCTTATAGTAGCATACATATAAGGGTAGAGTATAAGGTAGGAATCAATTAATGATAACAATACTAGTGTACCCATTTATACTGCACAATATCCTAGGCTGTAAAGTACAATCATAGTGCTACATTATTACCTTGATCAATGGAACAGTATGCTCTCATTGAAGATGAATACTTATATGGTGACAAATCCATATGCTCAAGGTGCTATATATGGTCAAACATGTTTTTACCTGAAAGTATGTAGATTTGTCTACACACATATATTAGACAACAAAGTACATTTTCCGCATGTCCCATTGGATTTCAATATTTTAATATTTTATTTTACTCTCTTATTTTTGTTTATCTTATTTAATATACGATCACCTATGTAGTCATGGGAATCTCCAAGAAGAGCATTTGTAGGTAATGCACTTACTTTGGTTAGTCAATTCAGCTAACCATTTGCAACTGCTTTAGAACTGGGGTGATATGGCGTTGTTTCAATGACTTAATAATTCTGGCTGCAATTCTGAATATTTTGTGGTCTGTCCAGTAGGTTTTGTGAGAGACCTACGATGAATGGGTTGGTGCAATAGTCCAACCTTCTCAACTCCCAGGGGAGTATACAACCTACGATAACACCTCAAACAACGGCAACATCATATTGGGAATCTAAAAGATATGCTCACTTTAATGTATCTGCATAAATACAGACTTTTGTGAATTTATACAAATAAAATAGACAACTCACTTTTAGCAGTTTCTTCTTTGATCTGAATTCCACAAATCCATGAGAAAGATATCAAAGGTCTTGCATGCATTATCTTATTTCTTCAAAATGGAATATTCTCATTGTTTCCCCCCGATCTTTAATTGTGTGTGATGTACAAAGTTAGCGAGTGATGGATCAATCCCAGTCTAGAAAGTGACTGTCATACATGTATTGTAACTATGAAGTGATATTACATCACTATATTATGTCATTGTCTCGCCCAACTTTGCCCCAGTGAGCTGTCTGACTTGACAATACATATGATACAGGCCTTCAGCCAAGGTCTCTGAAAACCTCCCACTTCACATCTAAATCATGTATTGTGCTAATGGTACATCTTAACTGTAAATGTACACATTGAAGGTGAGGAATTGGTTACATCAAGAAATAAAACCGATAATTATGGTAGGAATCGTTATTCATCAAACTAATCAATAGCTTACATTCATGGAAATACTATTAAAATAAGACATGAATTGGTCACTAAATATATCATTGATGAATAAGTCACATCTCATGAAACCATTGAATGAGTCTCTGGGTCACGTCTAGGTCACAACAACCACTGTCACACATAGCAATTGATCACTCAACAGGTCTCAAGTCAGGAGTCGTGTAGAACACTGATGATCAAGGTGTACAGCATGTCGTCACTGTCTCTGACAGCGTGGTGGGGGTCGATGACCACGGTACGACGTCCCGACGTCAACATCTGCCGCTCCACTTCCAGGAAACCCTTGTCAGCTGACAGGACGGCAAACGGAATGCGGAGTGGGAGACGCTCATGCATCTTGCCAAGCTGTGGACCAAACAGAGAACAAGATGGCATCCAGGTTGTGGACAGAACAGAACAAGAAGGCAGCAAAGCTATGGACTGAACAGAACAAGATGGCAGGCAAGCTGCGGACAGAACAAACAACAAGGTGACAGCCAAGCTGTGGACAGAACAGAGAACAAGATGGCAGCTAAGCTGAAGACAGAACAAAGAACAAGATGGCAGCCAAGCTGTGGACAGAGAAAAAGAAGGCAAGAATACTGGACATGAATAACACTGATACACTAGTGTATTAAACAACGGACAGTTTAACTTGGCATGTACATCATTATCTAATAAAATAATGCAACTACATGTACTAACCACAAGGAATGAGTGAATTATTGTTTTACATCACAGCAGGAATCTTTCAGCCATATGTGACGAGTATAAAGAATGCAACTACATGCAATAACCACAATTAAAACACAGCCGCCATTTTTGTCCATTGTAAATCTGTTGATTATTTTTCATGAATGTACAGTTTTTGGTCTGTTATCATTCAGTTGTGTAATCGTACATTTAAAGAGAGTTTGATACGCAAAGCATATAATTTAATTGGGTTTTAGGGCCTTTTAATGACATATTTTATGCGAATACGCAGCTTATCTCGAGCTCTGCACAGTAGCCAGCAACAGCATGTCATTCATGACTTGTTCACGCGGTGTGCATGGAAGCAATACACGCAGAACGATCCAACTGGAGAACAGGCATACCCATGAAACGCATGTGAAATGTGTCAGATAACATCCTCTTAACAGTAGATTTGTGAAAAGCAATTCTTGTTCACAAATCGACTGTAATGAATGAACTACATGCACAAACCACAAGGAATGAACTACATGCACTAACCATGAGACACAAGGCAAAGTCTGCTGCGTCCTTGTTACGGCCACACGGTTTGTGGAAGTGAATACACCTGGCAGCCATCATAGACTGGTAAATGGCATTTCTGGAATACAATAACACATGAAGCATATAACTTTAAGTTGGAAATAATGAAATATCAATAATCAATGAGCTGATGAACTTTTGGTAAAACATTTTCAAATGTTGCTGATGAATGAATGAATTATTGCTTTACGTCGCAGCTGGAATATTTCAACCATAGGCGACGAGTTGGCGATTACAGTTTACATTCAAACACAAAGTTACAGATAATCACTACTATACTTCTGAGACTCCAACTGAGCGTGCTGACAGAACTACATACCTCGTGGGAGGCTTCCACGTGTGGCCGGCGCCATAGAATGCCCACACGAATGTCTGGTCCGGAAGAGGTCGCGTGAGTCGCTTGAAGAAGCCACCCCAGTTGTCGAGGTCCAGGAAGATGAGCAGCTTCATCTGATCCAGGCAGCGAGGCTCTACGTTCTCAGGAACTCCTGCGGGGATCAACTCTGATGTAGGCTGGCTCACACTCCGTGGGTCAGCTGATGTGCCTTGCTGTCCAGATAATAACTGGGTATTGCAGGGGCTCACTGTGCCTGTATCAACTGGTATGGATTGGGCATTGAAGGGGCTCACTGGTATGAATTTGGTATCACAGGGGCTCACTGTGCCTGTATGTACTGGTATTGATTGGGCATTGCAGGGGCTCACTGAACCTGTATGTACTGGTATGGATTGGTCATTGCAGGGGCTCACTGTGCCTGTATGTACTGGTATGGATTGGTCATTGCTGGGGCTCACTGGTATGGATTGGATACTGCAAGGGCTCACTATGCCTGTATGTACTGGTATGGATTGGGCATCGCAGGGGCTCACTATGCCTGTATGTACTGGTATGGATTGGGCATCGCAGGGACTCACTGGTATGGATTCAGCATTGGAGAGGTTCATGCTTGGTTGGCCAAGTGATGTGCCCAGATGTATTGGTATGGACTGGGTTTTGCAGGGGTTCACTATTCCTGTATGTACTGGTATGGATTTGGTGTTGCAAGAGCTCACTGGAATGGATTCGCCAATTGTAGGTGCTGGCAGAGCACTATCTATCAAATCCATCAGTAAAGTGGACACCCGACCAGGATATAGTTGGTTTGATGGTCGCGAGATACTTCCAGGGCAAGTCCTCTCCGACTCTGGTTCATGTTGTGTTTTACATCTCTTATGTGGGGGTGAAGCGAGGTTCTCTTCACTAGAACTCTCAGAATTCTCCCGCAGGGCGCCTTTCCTCCAAGGCATGATGGACACTTTACTCATCTCGTAGCGACCAGATCGACTTGACTCTGCTTCCTGTTGTATTTTCCCTTTCTTTCCACCAAATGAAGCCATTACATTGTCTTCATTATCAGAAATCTCCACCAACGTACTTGACAGGCTAGCAGTCACACTGTGACCAGACGGCAGTGGACGTGACACAGGACTGATTACAATGACGGAACTCTCGCTGGCCGTAGCTTCCACGTGGGCCGTGTCTGAGTGTTGGCCGAGCGTGAGGCCACACCGACGTACAAACTCTCCGAGAGACTGGCAGTTCATCTCCACACACTTGCCCTGAATACCCAGACTGCAGCGGTGGACGGCGCCATCACGGGACTCTGGTCCCAGGATCTGGAGACACGTGTCACAGGTCAGGTGGCCTAGGTACCCAGCGAACACTTCCACCTGTGTGTGGCAATGGCAGTCAGTGGGAACAAACATCAGTCTGTTATTAGGCAGCCCTGACATCTATACATACCTAAAACTAATACTATTAGTATTACAAAGCTATTGGCTCAATCTTTTAAAAGTAATTCTACAATAGTAAGTTTTACAGATTTAATGTAGAATATAACTGCTCTCACTAATCTGGACACTGTCTATTCATCAAATAGACAATTAATAATATAGACATTGACGACACTGGTACTGATGTCTGACTGACATCTCACCTGAGTGACATCTCACCGACTGGAGTCTCACACGACTGAAATCAACCTACTGATGTTTCACCTGACTGACATCTCAGCTGATGCCTGACTGATATCTCACCTGATTAACTTCTCACCCAACTGACATCAACTTACTGATGTCTCACCTGATTGATGTCACACCTGAATGACGTCTCACCCGACTGACATATCACCCGACTGAAATCTTACCTGACTAATGTCTCACCCGACTGACATCCCAACCTACTGACGTATCACCTGACTAACATCCCACCCCGACAGAAGTCTCACACGACTAATGTCTCACCAGACTGACGTCGGATGTTGCTATGAACACATGGTCCTCCTTCCCTGCAGTGTCCCGCCAGTGGTCCCGTAGCCCCGCGTTGTCCTGGACGACCAACTCACACTGCAGACAGGACACAGTGTACGGGACATGACTGGTACGGGAGACAAAGTCGACTGCCAAATCGCGCGGGACAGGGATTGTTCTCGGACAGGAGCGGATGTCCTTCATGTCGTCTGAAAGTGAACGCAGAAATAAGGGCCTGTATCAATGGAGAGGTCAGGATGACAATGAAGAGATTAATTGACCAGTAATAGGGATAAATCTCCAGTAATAGGATGAACTGGCCTGTAAAATGGTGAACTGACCAGAAAAAGGGTGAACTGACCAGTAAAAGGGTAGGCGGCACTGAAGTGGTTTGAGTCCTCAATGTGGGCGTGGCAGGCCATCTTCTCCGGGAAGAACATGAGACACTCTGGACACATGTACGCACAGACTGCCAGTGGTGAGAACAGACTCAGGTGGTCCGACATCACCATGTGCTCCTGACAGACCAGACTCCGCTGAAACATCACACAGAAACATCATTACACAGAAACATCACCATACACACGGTTGGTTGGTTGATTCGGGGTTTAAAGACACTTTTAAGATTTGTTCACTCACATCATGGCTTTCATGCATATGTACTGCTTGTACAAGTCTAGATTTCCACCAGTTTTTATAGTGCTAGCTCACTTGGAATATCACATGCCACATATAGAACATGGATACCCCACTCAGACACACAGTATACTGATTCTGAGCCGACCAGTCCTTGCTTTACCCTTTTAATGCTGAGTGCCAAGGAGGGGAACAACAAGTACCATATTTTAACGTCTTTTGATATGATGCCACCTGGGATCGAACCTGCTACCTTCTGTATTCCGGGATGACACTCTAACCATTACGCCACGGAGCCGGCATACCATACACACAGAATCATTAGAATATTTTATTGATTAAAAAAAAAGAAGGTTCATTGAAATCAATACATATTAACACGTTTGAAACATCAAAGAGTTACTCTATAGCAAGAAGAATATTCAAGAGAGCATCTCCACCACTACAGAACATATCTCCACCACTACAGAACATATCTCCACCATTACAGAACATATCTCCACCACTACAGAACATATCTCCACCACAACCGACTCACCTGAAACCCTTCGCCACACTTAGGACAGATGTACTCCAGGGGTGGGTCTGACAGACAGCCGTTGGGCATTTGCAGGAGTGCGCTACAGGGGGTGTGGTCAAACTGCCGATTGTGAAGCTTGTGCTGCTGTCGACTCGTGAACATCATCCCACAGCCAATTACAGCACACCTCTCATTGTAGACGTCGGCGTTGTTGGATGTGTTGAGCAAGACAGAAGCGGAGATATTTCTGACTGGAACGTGTCGATGGTCCACGGTCTCCAACTCCTGCAGTCGGTCTCGCTGTCTGGCGGTCAGCGTCGTTCTACACCTCCCTGCATATCACAACCCACAGGACTCATGTCTTCATGGCATATTCAATTGACATAGCTATGGCAGGCATGCCTACTATTATACACTGACAAGAAAACACTTACCATTCCTCTGTGCCCAGGCTTCCACGACCGGCCGAGCTTGAGCCAACTGGTATCCCGGGACGACGCTGTGTTTGAGATACTGAGAATGAGCTCGCTCCACACTCTGTTTACTTCTCATACGGTCGACCTGCCCACAGAACACCACCTTCACACAGTGTTACAAACCATATTCCTGGCTCACGTTAAGTTAAATAAAACATAAGATTGATTAGATTGCAAATATTTAGTTTGTATGGATCATCCAGTTTTACAGGTCATTGGTTGGTTTCAACTTTCAATGAAGGAATTGCCATGGTTACCCTCTCTGCCATGTCTTGGCGATTCTGCTGGAATTTGGCGGACACAGACTCCAGGAGGGAGTGTCTCCGTGTCGGACTGTCCACGCCTCGGGGTGTTTGAGTCTGTCCATAGACACCAGACTACAATAGCAGAGTTATGATAATTATCAACACAGAAACATCTACAACAGAACAAACAAGATCTTTACTACAACCTTGATGTTTATCATCACCTTTAAAGTCAAATAATGACCTGTTACCATCTTTCTCAGGTTAATTAAAGTTAATGATGACCAAATGCCATATCAGTATCATGGTTACACATATTGCACAGCATATAAAACAGTGTAAATCTAAGGTAGTGCCAACTTTAGCCACAGACTACACCATTGCAAAAGTTTGAGATAAGATTGCCTCAGAGTTACACCATCTTGTATAGCAGTGCACAGGTCATTATTCAGGTGAATGTGTTTCGCCTTCTCCATAAATGTCCATGTTGGTTTAAGTATGATTATAGCTGTTTTACTGCATATATATATATATATATATACACACACATATCCAAGGTCAACATATTCCCTCTTTGAAATCTAGCTTACCGTAACCATGGTAACATGAGGAGACACTTCAACAATCTCCACAGAGCTGTCTAAATCTGACATGGAGACCCTCTGATCAACCGAAACTGAAACTGAAACAGATAATTGCATTGAAACCTCAGGCCTTCCTATCTATCAGCAGTATACATGCAAAATTGACACGAATAACCTGCATATTTTCCAGAATAACTGGGGTATTGCAGGAAATATAAACATACCCACTGCAAAAGAAGGGTATTGGATACACAAGTCCGTGGCGATAGGATTAATTTACCTGTGCTGTCAGCATTACCTTCTATCGTGTCGCTAATAAAGCCATTCCACTGGGCAATTAACCCTCTCCCTGCTGGATTAGGCACAGCTCTTTGGGGCATTTCAGATTGCCAGCATGGAGAGAGTTAAACAAGTGACATCACAAACAGGCCCGACTCACAGAGGAAAATTGCAACAACCAGGCAGTAGACAGTAAGAAATTTGATTCATATTGAATATCTATACTGTGAACCATGCCTGGGTATAATAATTATACCCAGACATTATAATAATTGAAAGAATGGCAACCACACACATTTGATGATTACTGTTTTGCAGTCATATGTTTGTCTGTTATGTTTATCAGCTCATTACCATGTTCATTGTGGCCGAGCTACGTGAAATATATCTCCTGTTCCTGGATAGCTAGGTCACTCACTGGTACATACATCGAGAGGCGTGATAAATCAGCTGATAGTTCTAGTCTAAGACAACAAACTAATTGCATCTTTTAGGCCAGGATAGGTCCAGTACAAGTACATTTTATTAGTTACTTCTACATAATTAATGTATGTGTAGGCTATATACATACATGACAAAAGAATATTTCATTATTTATTGCTTATCTGTTCATTTACATTGACGACATTGTGCTAATATGATAATTAGAGAGATTATTGCAATTGTATTTATATTAATAATACTGATTTGTTTTTCAGATGACATGATCACTGATGATGGGCTGTAAATATTATGAAGAGTTTGGAAACATCAATATAAAGCAAAATGCATATGACAACAAGATGCACATAGATGTCTAGGGGGAACCATCATATGAAACTTTCCATCAGAATATTCAAAGTGACTATGAATTGAATGTAGGTGTTGATTTTCTGTCAAAGATGACAATGTATATATCAATATAACACAAAGAATTTTAACATAAAGTAAAAATAGATAATTTAATTTAGAGTGACTCAAAAACAAAATTCATATTTTATAAACCTAAAGAACTGATGATCCTACACCATGTACAGTGATTAATTTCCTCCCAAATGATCTATTATTGATAAATTAGCTAATTTTCTGGGAAGTTGGCTGGTGAGCTGGAGAGTGTTACCTCTGAACTGGGTCACTCAACCATCTGAACAAGGACCAATCACAGCGTACTCTTCTAAACACGGAATCCCGCCATTTGTAAATAAAGGATGTATTTTGATGGGTTTGTGTGTTTTTTCATGCCTGAAAGCACGGTTTCTTACAAACATAGCTCAATATAATATATATTAGCAATAATAATAACGGGCATACTGTAATTACCCTAATAATTGGAACCCTCTAATAGTTCGAACACCTAAATTAGTCGGCAAAAATCAAATAAAATCTTATCATAAACATACTAAGATAACCAATTTTTTTAAATCGTGATTTTCTATTATTATTCGAACACACTCATTTTTTTGTAAAAACAGTTTTAAAATGAATTTATTAATTTTTTAAATCCTTCATTTATTTACCAATTCATTTACAACCATTTTATTTTATTTTAAATTGGGGGTTTAGAGTTGCTTTCAAGATTCTTTCACTTATATCACGACCTGTCAGTTTAGGGCAGGAGGAAACCCGCAACATCCGTAGCGCTGAATGTTG